>BRXY01000579.1:0-13799 GCA_030267945.1 Triparma strigata | reverse complement strand
CGGGCGCCGTTGATATTTCCACTGGATCTGCAACAGGCGGAACTGGTGGTGCCATCAATATCGCTGTCGGCGCAGGAGATTCAGGAAATGGTAGCGCTATTTCTGCAATTTCTGGTTCTTCCTCAGGAAAAAGTGGTGGTGCAATTACCCTCTCCGGCGGTCTGTCGACAGCTGCCTCAGGAGCCGGGGGAAGTGCTACTCTTAATGGTGGATTCTCCAACTTAAAGACAGGTGGTGACGTTACAATTTCTTCTGGATACGGCAAAGGTACCTCCTCCGGAACGCTTTCTCTCCTTACCCAAAATGGCGGATCTTCAGGGGTATCAGGTTCCACCATTGTCGGGACTGGTCCTGCTAGTGGCGGCAACTCTGGTGACCTCACCTTGAAGACCGGAACTGCGTCTGGAAGCTCTGGCTCTATTAACTTTGATATTGGTCTTGCGACGTCTGGAACTGCCGGGTCTGTCGCTCTTTCGTCTGGAGCTTCAAATGGTAACGATGGAGGAACCTTGAACCTGGCGGGAGGAGCGACCGGTGGAAGTGGTAGTTCAGGTGGAGCGGTCAACATTGCTGGAGGAGCTAGCACCAACAGTGGTGGAGCCACAGGCGGAGTTGTGAACATTGCCTCAGGCTACTCCGCTTCCGGTTCATCTGGAAGCATTGCGATTGTGTCGGCGAATAGTGGAGCTACCGCTGGATCCACGTCTGGAACTATTTCTCTTTCAACTGGCGTTGGAGTCAACGGTAACAGTGGTGGGATTTCCTTGAGCACTAACTCCGCCACAGCTGGTGCAGGAGGCTCTGTTGGTGTGTCAGTGGGGGCTGGAGACACTGGTGACGGCGGATCAATTACAATCACTGCTGGGCGTACTGATGGTGCTGTTGGAAGCGAGTCTGGAGGAAGCATCTCCCTCACTGCCGGTTCGGCAACCTCAGGGGCTACCGGAGGATCTGTGTCTATCGCCAGCGGTTACGGAGCCCTTAAGAAGACTGGAAAGGTTTCACTTAAATCTGCCAACCTTGATGTAACCAACACCGCCGGAGCTACACCTGATCCTCTCGAAGGCTCGGGTGACATCGAAATCGCATCTGGTAATACTATTGGTAATACTATCGGTGGCTCCTCTGGAAATGTTGCAATTTCCACCGGCACGGCTGGCGAGGTGATTCCTTCAGCCACCAATGTTGGCAAGTCTGGTTCCATCTCTCTATCTGTCGGATATGGCAGCAGTGGTTCTGGAGGCGACGTAACTCTTTCTGCAGGAGATTTCGTTGGACCTAACGCTGCCTCTGGCGCTTCGACTGCTGAGAATCGTGGCGGGTCTATTTCTCTCTCTTCAGGAGCTACTAATAAAATTGCCGAAGCTGTCAATGGTGGCTCAGGCGCCATTACCATGGCCACCGGAAATGCTGGATTAGGAGACGGTAATCTTGCTTCTAACTCCGGAGGCATCACATTGTCGACAGGAGGATCGGAGGCAGGTAATTCTGGTTCTATCGGGCTCACCGTCGGCACTGCCTTAGGTGGAACCGTCGGAGGAGTCGCATCAGGTGTTGGTGGCAGTATTACTTTGTCAGCTGGAGGAACAACACCCGGCGCAGATTCTGCACCTTACACTGGCGGAGCTGTTGAAATTGCATCTGGATCCGCCTCACAATCGACCAGTGGCAAGATTTCAATCAGCACCCCCAATGGAGGCGCCGCTGGCGCAGCCGGATCTAGTGGCCTCTTGGAGCTCTCTACTGGTACCACCGCCTTCCAGACCTCTGGATCTGTCTCCATTAAGACTGGCGCAGATGTCGGTGCTGCCGGTGACTCTGCTGGTGGAAGCGGTGCGCTTACCCTCTCCACTGGAGCTGCAGTTGATGTTGGCTCGGGCGCAATCACTCTTGCAGTTGGAGCTGCTTCTGCCTCTGATGGCGGCGACTTGAGCCTCTCAGCTGGAAACGGCAACGCTGGCGGCGCTGTTTCCATTTCCTCAGGGTCAACGTCTGGTGGCGCTGTGCCTGTTGATGGAGGAGCTATGAGCCTTTCCACTGGAGCTGGCTCTGAGCAGGCGGGGTCTATTTCTATCTCTACAGGCGCCAGCTCCTCAGCTGCTACCACTCAAACTGGAGGTGGTGTTGCTGTTACCACTGGTGCAATGGGCGGAACTGGAGGAGACTCTGGTGCCATAACCTTTGCGACTGGCAACGCTGCAGGTGTGACTGGTTCGTCCGGTGCCTTCACCGTCACAGTGGGAACTTCTGCTGCCGCGGCTGGTCAAACCGGTGGCGCTGTAACTCTCACATCTGGAAATGGTGCTGCTGGAGGAACTGGAGGCGACGGCGGAGATGTTATCCTTAGCGCCGGGTCTTCGTCTGGGGCCAATGGAGGAACTGTTTCCATTAGTGCTGGCGCTTCCTCCTTCGAAACTGGGGTCGGAGGTGATGTTGAAATTACCTCAGCAGCCGGAGGCGCCAATGCTGCAGGAGGAAGTATTAAATTGACGGCATCCGTTAATAAGGTACTTGACAGGGCTGGAGCTTCCCAAGGTTCCGGTCCCACTACTGGTGCTTCGGCTGGCCAGCAGATTGCCCTTGGTTTTTCAAACTCCGCGGCAGGATCTAACGACGCTGATTCGGAATATTCCTTCCGTCTCAAGGCCACTGATGACGGAAATAGCGCTACTGTCATCTCAAGCGTCCCTGTTCAAGTTACTACCGTTCAATACTCTTCTGATGCTAGAATCAAGAAAGATATTGTTGCAATCGATACCGATGACATTCTGCAGAGATTTCAGCAGATAGAAATGGTGGAGTACGGATATACTGATGACTGGCGTAGGGTAAGGAACATCGATGACCAAAGGACTAGGGGAGTTATTGCTCAGCAGCTCAGGACGGTCTTTCCCGAGCACATCAAGATCTTCGATGAGTACACTCTAGAGGATAAGGACTTCACTATTGAGGATTTTCACCAAGTCGATAAGCAGGGTCTCGTGCTTGACTTGATATCCGCTCTTCAGGCACAGCACAAGAGGTACACTATTGAAGCAAACAACGCTTTGACTAGCGGAGATGTTTCCATTACCTCCGCAAGCACCGGTTCTTGGATGAATGCCGCTCCCGCCTCAAACACCGGTAACATCAATTTGAAAACTGGTGATGCCATTGGAGGACAAAGCGGCGGCGTCTCAATCGGATCTGGTTCATCTAATGGTGGCGACACTGGTGCAGTTCGCATCTCTTCATCTGACTCGTCCCTCACTGCTGGTGCGGTTGGAGTTGAAGTTGGAAGTAGTTCCTCCGGGCCTGGATCTTCGCTGTCTCTTTCCTCTGGCTCCGCACTGGACGGTGCCTCTTCTGGAGGCGAGACTAAAATTTCCTCCGGTAACGGAGGAAGTGGTGGCGCTATTTCGTTGGTTGCTGGCGGTGCAAGTGTTGCTAATGGCGGTCTCATTTCCTTATCTGGAGGCAATTCTGCCGCTGGTCTTGGTGGGGGAATTGAGCTCAACTCAGGTGCTTCTAGTAACGGAAACTCTGGTTCAATTGCCATTTCCTCCCGTGGAAGCGTTGCTTCTTCTGTTGGAGCCAGTGGCTCTATTTCAGTCACCTCTGGAGAATCTGTTGGACATAACAGTGGCGCGATTCGTGTTCAAACTGGATTGGCTGTCGGAGCCGCTGCTGGCGGTGTCAGCGTTCAAGTTGGAGATGGGGATCTCGGTGACGGTGGCGACATCATTGTCTCCTCTGGAAACACCATTGACCCCCTCGCCTCGGGCGGAGACGTCTCCCTATCGTCCGGTTCTGGTGGATCTGGAGGCCAAGTAATGGTTACCGGTGGAAGTGCTAACGGCGCCGATGAGTTTTCCACTGCCGGTGACATCTTAGTTTCCGCAGGGGATCACGATTTCCAGGCTGGAGCGTCTGTCACCCTTTCTGGCGGCTCTGGTTACACTGCAGGAGGTACTGTCAGAATTAAGGGCGGAGAAGGTACTGGTCTTGAGGAGCTGATCGGTGACGGCGGAAATGTAGAGATCAATGCTGGAAATGCCGGCGAATCAGCTACAGGAAGCGGAGGCACTGTTGCTCTTACTTCAGGTGTTTCCCTTGCCGGCAAGACCGGTGACGTTGTTCTTCAGTCAGGGGACAGCGCTTCCCTTTCTGGCTTCGGACCCTCAGGCTCTATGAATCTTAGGACTGGAGTTGCTGTTGGCGAAGTTGAGGGATCGAGCAGTGGAGCCATAAATCTCCAGAGTGGTCAGTCTGGCATGTCAGCCGGCGCTATTAATGTTCAAGTTGGCGATACCCTTGCCCTCGGTGATGGCGGAGACATTCTCATAGCGTCTGGCGACACCCTTGACCCTACTGCCACTGGAGGTGATCTCTCTCTTTCCTCTGGCTCTGGCGCTTTCGGGGGCCAGGTCTTAATTACGGGCGGAAACGCCTTTGGTGAGGATGGAGTGGCTGGAGATGTGATCATCAATGCTGGCGACCACGAGACTCGTTCAGGAGCCAATGTAATGGTTCAGTCTGGCGACGGCCTTATCGATGGGGGCAACCTCCGCATTAACGCCGGTGATGGCGTTGAGGGTCTCGGTGGAAGTCTTGAGCTGACTGGAGGAAAGTCGACCACTGGCACAGGAGGTAATGTTAACATGATCAGTGGCGATAGCTTCGAGGCTGGCACTGGCAAGGTCCTTATCTCGTCTCACGGTAGCTTAGTTGAGGGTTTTGAGTCAGGTTCTGTGTCCGTCATGACTGGCGAAAGTGTCGCCACGAATTCGGGTTCCATCTTACTTCAGACAGGGGTCTCTTCCAGTGGAGCTGGAGGCGGAATTAGAGTTCAGGTTGGAGATGGCGATCTTGGCGAGGCTGGAGACATCATTGTTGCTTCCGGCGATACTATTGATCCGGAGGCTAGTGGGGGTGATATATCCTTATCTTCTGGAGTCGGCGGCTCGGGAGGGCAGGTACTTATTTCTGGAGGCCTTTCTATCGGGGAAGACGAGGCGATTGGAAGTGCTGGTGATGTTATTGTCGCTGGCGGTGACGCCGAGTTTTTATCTGGTGGAAACGTCATGGTTCAATCTGGAGATGGATTCCTTAACGGTGGTTCCCTAAACCTTAACGCTGGAGATGGAAATGAAGGCAGTGGAGGAAACTTGCGCCTCACTGCCGGTGCTGCTTCTATCGGTCCTGGTGGCGAGGTTGTCGTGATGAGCGGGGGAACCCTGGAGGAGGGTCAGACCGGAAAGGTTTCAATTGCTACCATGGGAAGTGTTGCCGAAGAATTTGATTCTGGCTCGCTATCCCTCCAGACTGGAGATAGCCTCGCTGCGAACACCGGCGCCATTAATATTGCGACTGGATCCGCTACCGGAGGAAACGGTGGAGGTCTTAAGCTTCAGGTAGGAAGTGGAGATGTCGGAAAGGGAGGCGATGTTGTTTTGTCCTCGGGCAGTACTCTTGACTCCGAATCGAATGGAGGTGATGTTGTCCTTGCATCTGGATCTAGCGTTGCTGGAGGAGAAATGCGTGGAGGAGACATATCTTTAGCGTCTGGATCTGGCGGTGCCGGCGGCCAGGTGCTTATCACTGGAGGTATTGCTGATGGCAGCAGCTCCGATCTTCTTGGCGGTCAGGTTCGTCTTGTTGGTGGACAGCACATCCAAGGATCTGGAGCAAGTGTCGATATTGAGGGTGGAGTGGGTAGCATGTCCGGTGGAGCTATCCGACTTTCAGGAGGAAGTGGCGCTTTGGAGACAGGCGGGGATATTTTACTATCTGGCGGTAACAGTGAAGTTTCCGTTGGAGGCAATGTTGAGGTTAGGTCTGGCATGTCTGATGCCGTCTCTTCTGGAGAAATCCTTGTATCTACTTCATCTTCCGCTTTGGGTGAGAGTGGTAATGTCAGAGTCATATCTGGGGAGTCATCAATTAAAAGTGGTTCCCTGTCAATAAGTACAGGCTCCTCTCTTGAGGGCAGCAGTGGACAAATTGACGTCCAGGTTGGGCAGACAGCGGTTGGCAAATCTGGAAGCGTAGTGATAAATTCAGGAACAACTTCAGATGCTTCTTCCTCTGGAGGAGAAGTTGCTGTGCTTGCTGGTTCTGGTGGCAGTGGAGGAGGGGTGACAATCTCAGGTGGCGTCGCCTCTACTCAGGCTGCTGGAGCTGTTAAGATTTCTGCCGGTGATCACTTGTCGGGTGTTGGAGCCGACACACTGCTTCAGGGCGGCACTGGAGCTTTCAATGGAGGCAGTATCACCGTATCTGGTGGACAAGCCATTTCTGGCAAGGGAGGAGGAGTGCTTGTGACAGCTGGCCAAGCTGAAGATGACACTGGTGGTGACGTCGCTGTTCAGAGCGGTTCATCTATCGGCTTGGATAGTGGCAAGGTTTCTGTGGTCTCGGTCCAGTCTGAGGCCAATAGCGGTTCCCTCTCTCTCCAGACCGGGAATACTCTCGGCGCTGCTAAGTCGGGCACCGTCGTCCTTAAATCTGGCGAGGCCACGTCTGGAGGGAGCTCTGGCAGTGTCTCTGTGTCTTCATCGTCCAGTCAGGACGTAAGCGGATCTTTGACTCTTTCTACCGGAGAGAGTCAGGATTCCAGAGCTGGAGGTGTCAGGGTCGCTGCTGGAACTTCTGGGGATCAAGCAAGTGGAGCAGGCGTTAACATTGTTGCGGGAGGATCTGGGCTGAATGCTGGCTCTATCGGGCTCTCAGCTGGTGATTCTCGTGATGGCAGGGGTGGTGAAATTTCCCTCGAGTCAGGTTTTGGTGCCTCCAATGGTGGCGCTGTGAAGATCAAATCTGGTGCTACTGGCGAGGGAAGGAGCGGTGCGATTTCTCTTGACACTTCGCCAAGTCAGGGCTCGGGACCATCCGGTTCTGTTGTTATGACCACTGGATCTAGTGCCTCGGAGTTACCTTCGGGACAGATTCAGCTCAAAACTGGAAAGTCATCGACCGCAGCTGCTGGACAAATCCTTCTCGAAGCTGGAGAAGGTTCAGCGATTGAAGGCGGTAAAGTTAGGATCTCTGCGGGTGCTACTACCTTGTCGTCGGCGAGTGGTGGCGATGTCTCCCTCATTTCTGGTGCAGGAGACAACTCTGGTGCCATCTCTATCGAGACGGAGGCTGCAAACTCAGCTGGTAGCATTTCACTCAAGGTTGGCGATGGAGTCCAGGGATCAAGCGGAAAGTTCATCGCCCAGGCCGGGCCGTCGTCTGGTTCTGATGGAGGTGACATGGAGCTCAACGGTGGTGCTTCCTTGAGTTCTGCGGGAGGTGATGTCCGTGTCGGTGGAGGAAAGGGAAGCACTATAGGTGGTGGCGTTTCTGTTCTGACTGGAGCTGCCGAAGCTGGCCACAGTGGTACCTTAAGCCTACTCTCTTCGCATTCTGAAGTTGCTGAATCTGGCAACGTTGTCCTTTCAACCGGCGAAACTTCTGGACCCGGAAGCTCTGGATCTATCTTGATCTCGACTGGGGACTCTTCTACCAGCCCATCCGGCTCTCTTTATGTTAGTGTTGGTGAAAGCAGTGTTGCTGGTGGTGAATTATATATTTCAGCTGGCGATATTTTATCAACCGGAAAGGGCAGCGGAGGCGAGGGTGGTAGTACAGTTGTAAAGGCGGGAGATGGTTCGTCGGCTGGAGGTGATATTAAGGTATCTTCTGGTGCCGGATCCGCAGGTTCTGCCGGATCTATTTCCATTCTAGTTGGTAACTCAGGATTTTCATCTTCATCTCGTGAAGCCGGTAGCATCAGCATGGTCTCTGGACAAAATGAAATTGCCGGCGCTTCAGGAGGTAACGTTGACATTGTTGCTGGCTCTGGAGATTTTGGAGCTGGTGGTAGTGTTGTTCTCTCTGGAGGTTATTCAGGCGGTGAGGACAAAGACGACGCTGGTGGTGACGTCGATGTTATTTCTGGTAAAGCATACTTTGGAAAGAGTGGCGATCTCAGGCTGAGGTCTCGTGCATCTCGACCCGACGACGGCCAAAGCGGCGATGTTGAACTTTCTTCTGGTTCGTCTGGTGTTTCGAGTGGAAACATTGATATATCCTCGGGTAAGTCACAGGCTGGAGCCGGAGGTGGCATCACTCTAGCTGTTGGCCGAGGTTCCTCTGGAAACGGAGGCATGGTCACAATTAGCACGGGTTCTACGACTGATCCTGCTGGAAATGGAGGAGAACTTGACCTTATTGCTGGCGATGGTCAAGTTCAGGGCGGCGATGTTAAGCTCTTAAGTGGCGATGGTAAGGCTGATCGCGGCGGAGATATTGCTATCATGGTTGGCGACGGGGGAGGACAAGGCATTGGAGGCAGTGTTGACGTTTCAGCGGGGGCCTCCGAAGGTTCTGGAGGCGACGTTAAGGTTTCTGCTGGCAATGGAGATAGAGCAGGAGGCTTCATGGACATTTCCGCAGGAACAGGCTCACAACTTGAAGGAGGATACATCAATATTGCTTCGGGAACATCTTCAGGTTCCACTTCAGGTTTTGTAAGGATCTCAACTGCTCCTACATCGTCCGAAGTTTCAACCGGAGACATGAGCCTTGCTACTGGAGATTCTAGGGCAGGACTAAGTGGCCAAATCAAGATTGGCACAGGAAGTACTGGCGCTATGCCAGCGGGAGGAGTCAAAATTTTCTCTGGTGCATCTAGTAGTGCGCTTGGAAGCGTGGTGGAATTAACTGCCGGAACTTCTGGCACGCAACAAGGAGGTGCCCTGGCAATGGCAGCTGGATCCTCGTCTGGGTCGACCGGAGGACATGTTTCCCTTGATGGTGGAGCTGGGTCGACTGGCGGAGGCAACGTCGAGATTGAAGGTGGATCGGCCTCAGGTGGAAGCGGAGGAGCTGTTAGCATCACATCTGGCTCCTCAGCTTCTTCGCAATCAGGATCGGTAACTCTTTCTTCGGCACCTACCCTTAACGCTTCGCCCTCAGGGGATGCCAGTGTAGGCACCGGGGCGACTGTTGGCGGTCCCAGTGGATCTCTTAAGTTGACATCTGGCAATTCTATCAGTAATGTTGCTGGCGAGATTATTGTTCAGGCCGGAGAAAGTTCTGAGAATGGGGCTGCAGTCAAAGTTACCGCTGGGTTATCTTCATCCTTTGTTGGAGGCGATATGCTCGTCAATGCGGGGGCAGGGTCCTCCGGAGGAATGGCGGAGTTCAAGGGAGGCCAAGGCTTGAAATCAACCGGTGGAAGTATCACAATTTCTGCTGGACTAAGTTCTATGACGAGTAGTGGTAACCTCCTTGTTAATTCTCCCGATTCTGGCTCAGGTGGAGCGTCTGGCTCTATCTTAGTCAACACTGGCGTATCTGCTGTTGGCAGCTCAGGCACAATTACCCTGTCAACTGGCTACGCCAGTGGTAGCAATGGAGGTGCAATCGGTGTCCAAGTTGGTGCGGGCAAAGTTGGTACAGGCGGCGATCTTCGCCTAGCTTCAGGAAGCACTGAAGATAACTCTAATAAAGGTGGAGATGTTTTATTAAACTCAGGTGCTGGCGGACTTGGAGGCGACGTGAAAATTCTATCAGGGGAAGGACTTACTGGAAGCAGTGGAAACATAGACGTCATGGCTGGTACCTCATCTGATAAGAGCACCGATGCTGGAGCTGTTACAATTACGGCAGGTTCAGCTGAAGCCAAGGCCAGTAGCGGAGGAATCACTGTTGTTGAAGGTGGCACTGGAGAACAGGGTGGCGAGGCCACTTTTAGGGGAGGCGAGGGCACTGGAAGTTCTGGAGGCAATGTCAATATTAACTCTGGGCTTGGAAGTTACTCCTCCTCTGGTAGACTTACACTTTCGACCCCTAATTCGGGCAAGCAGGGTGTCAGCGGAAACATTGATATTCTTACTGGGTCTTCTAGTAGTGACGGAGGTGGTATCTCAGTCTCCACTGGACAGTCAAGAGGCCTTGCTGGCTCTCTCTCCCTGTTAGTTGGAGAGAGTACTAGTGGGTCAGAATCGGGCAATGTTAATATCGATGCAGGAGATAGTTCAGTCTCAGGATCTGTTGGTGGCGTCGTCAGCATCGCTTCTGGAACTAGCAGTGAGGGGGGCAGCATTCTACTCAAGGGGGGTACTGGTACCGACTCCAACGGCGGCTCTGCTTCTCTTAATTCTGGAGGTTCTGTTGAAGCTGATAGTGGCTCCATTATTCTTGGTTCTCCTGACGCAGGAAGCAAAGGGACGAGTGGATCTTTGACCTTGTCAACTGGAGCTACTAACGTTGGAATCTCCGGAGGAATAAAAGTATCTTCTGGAGAAGCCGAAGGTAGCAACGGAAAAGGAGGTAATATTGAAATCTCTGTAGGATCGGGAACTTCAGCTGCCGGTGGCGATATTGCTATTAAATCCGGAGATACCGAGGCCGCTTTTAGCGGCGGATTGATGGATGTTACCGCTGGGGCTGGGAGCTTTGGAGGAGAGCTGCGTCTATCTTCTGGAGAGGGTCTTGACGAGTCTGGTGGGACTATGTTTTTGAGTGTTGGAGATGGCAGAGGTTCAGAGAACGGAGGGTCCATGTATGTTGATGCTGGAAAAACATTCAGCGGTGATGCTCTCGGTGGAGAAATGAACATCAGAGGTGGCTATGGCGCTGGTGGTGCTGCCGGCGGCGGCAGGACGACTGTCCAGGGAGGAGTCGGAAATGGCAAAACAGGCGGAGACTTGCTACTTCTATCTGGCTACGGGTATTCCTCGACTAGCGGAAAGCTAATTCTTGCTACCGCAAATGCCGGAAAGAAGGGGGTTAGTGCTGCCTTGGACTTGAAATCTGGCACTAGCAACTCTGGAAACTCTGGAATGATCCTTTTACACACAAGTGAGAGCACTGGTGGTAGGGGAGGCGCTATTAACATCGAGGTTGGCCAGGGCACTAGTGGTAAAGGTGGCGAGGTCACCATCAAGTCTGGAGGCTCAGCTGGTTCAGGTGGGAAGAGTGGCGGAGGACGTGCCAGCTTACTTGGAGGCAGTGGTGGACAGAATGCCCCTGGTGGCGAAGTGTTGGTCTATGGTGGAGAGGGTAAACCTGGAGGTAGTGTCAGAGTTTCCTCTGGCAGCGGCACTTCCACATCTAGTGGGATATTAGAGCTCACCACCGCCAATGCTGGCAAGGTCGGCTTATCTGGGTCACTGTACCTGTCCACAGGAACATCATCTCAAGGAGACACAGGAGCCATTAGCGTACGAACCTCGACTGCTTTCAAGGGGGGAGCAGGAGAAATAACTCTTTCTGTTGGAAGTGGTGACACTAGTGCAGGTGGCAGGATAAGCTTATTTGCAGGCGACAGTACACCGAGGACAGGAGGCTCAATTCTCCTTCAGACTGGATATGGAGAGAAGACCAGCAGCGGAAGTATTTCTCTTATGACATTGAATGGTGGCGAGAGGGGTGTTTCCGGAGGTATTACCCTTTCTACTGGTACGACTAGTTTTGGCGCTAGTGGACAACTTACTTTACACACTGGGGCAGCTACCTCAGGAAGTGGAGGAGATATCTTTGTCGAAGTCGGTCCTGGAGATATTGGAACTGGTGGTACCGTTTCTATTGCTAGTGGCTACGGTTTGGAAACCAGTTCTGGTGCTCTCAAAATCAGGTCATTAAATGCCGGCGTCTTTGGTGTATCTGGCAGTATGACTTTAAGTACAGGAACATCTTCTGGCGGTAACACAGGTTACTTCCATCTTCATACAGGTGAAGTAACAAGTGGCCATGGAGGAAGCTTCTTTGTTGTTGTCGGAAGTGGTGACAGCGGCCACGGTGGCGAAGTCAAGATTCGGGCTGGTAATACTACCAGTGAAGATGCCATTGGAGGAGCCATTAGTTTTGTTGCCGGTTCATCCAAGAATGCAGGAAGTGACCAGCGCTCAAGGGGAGGCAAATTTACCATGAGATCTGGAGCTGGTAATACTGATATTGGAGGAGCGATGGATATCAGGTCAGGGCAGGGTATCTCTACAAGTTCTGGAAGTGTTGTGATCAAGTCCCCCAATGCAGGTCTACTTGGAAGATCAGGTTACATGAAACTCTCCACTGGAACAACAAGTCTCGGAGGAAGTGGAAATATGATGATGAATACTGGCGTGGCTAAGTTTGGTGGTGGGGGAAATGTCACTGTTATGGTCGGCGACGGAGACTCTGGAGCTGGAGGAAATGTTGTTATGACTGCAGGAGCCACTTCCATGTCCAACTACAAGGGCGGAGCTATGAAAATGACCGCTGGTTATGGAATGGGAGGCTTCGCTGGTGTTGGAGGCGATGTTGACCTCCTTGCTGGTAATGGTAGGTCAGCCAGTGGAGGAAATATCAATATCTTTTCTGGCATTGGTGAAAAGACAAGTTCAGGAAATGTCAACCTTGTGACGTCAAATGCTGGCACTACTGGAGCTAGTGGGCAAATGATGCTCATGACTGGAACTTCGAGCTATGGAAACAGCGGTTTGCTCAATATTACCACGGGTGAAGGAAGGTTTGGAAGGGGTGGGAACATCACCATCCTTGTAGGTACTGGTAATAGTGGGCACGGAGGTAATTTGACTCTCCTTGCTGGAGTTTCAACAGTTCGAACAGGCGGAGCCATTGATATGGCTTCTGGTATTGGTTCCGCGACTACTTCAGGTTCTGTCACTATCCGCTCATCTAATGCCGGCAATAAAGGAACTTCAGGGGCTCTTGTCTTTAGTTCTGGAACAGCTGGTTCAGGCAATTCTGGTAATATTTTGATAGGTTCTGCTGCAACAACTGGAGGTAGAGGAGGTATGGTTTCAATTAGTGTTGGAAGTGGTAATAGCGGACAGGGAGGTCGCTTAAGCATTTTAAGCGGTAGGAGTACTGCACACACTGGTGGCATTCTTAGCCTCGACAGTGGCGAAGGCACAGGAACAACAAGTGGACCTATCACAATCCGAACAGCAAATGCCGGTTTCTTTGGATCCACAGGAATGCTTGTGTTCAGCTCTGGGACTTCCAGTTCTGGAAATTCTGGTGCAATCAGGATCGGTTCTGGAACTGCAACTGGAGGCCGAGGAGGAGCAGTAAGTCTAACCGTAGGAAGTGGAAATAGCGGAGCTGGAGGAAAATTAAGAATTCAATCTGGCAGAAGTACCGCAGTTACTGGAGGAGCCTTGACTATTGAGAGTGGTGAGGGAAGTGCAACTTCTAGCGGAAGCTTGAAGATCATAACTATGAACGCTGGAACCGCTGGAGCCAGTGGAATGCTTGTGTTCAGCTCTGGAACTGCCAGTAAGGGCAACTCAGGAATGATCATGATTGGATCTGGTGCCTCTACTGTAGGCCGCGGAGGATCAATCGCAATGACTGTGGGAAGTGGAACCAGCGGAGCTGGAGGGTACTTGCGTCTTCAGGCTGGAAGGAGTGACGAGGTGACTGGAGGAGCCTTGACTATTGAGAGTGGTGAGGGCAGTGCAAGTACTAGCGGAAGCTTGAAGATCATAACTATGAATGCTGGATCCAGTGCTACTCCAACTGCTGGAGCCAGTGGAATGCTTGTGTTCAGCTCTGGAACTACCAGTAAGGGCAACTCAGGAATGATCATGATTGGATCTGGTGCCTCTACTGTAGGCCGCGGAGGATCAATCGCAATGACTGTGGGAAGTGGAACTAGCGGAGCTGGAGGGTACTTGCGTCTTCAGTCTGGAAGGAGTGATGTGGTAACTGGAGGAGCCTTGACTATTGAGAGTGGCGAGGGCAGCGTTAGTACTAGTGGAATGATGTCGTTGAGGACTCTGAACGGTGGAGCCAAGGGAGTCAGTGGCAAGATGGTCTTC
>BRXY01000578.1:39508-80722 GCA_030267945.1 Triparma strigata | reverse complement strand
CCACGGTGACGCCCAGGCCCAGCATCCAGTACCCGATGGAGACGTCCTCTAGGCTCCCGATGCCCTTCAAAATGTCCGCGTTCGAGCCAACGAAGTTAACCAGGTTCGAGGACAAAATATAGTGCGGGCCTATCGCAAAGGGGGGCAGGTCCGTCATCGGATAATCCTCGATGCTCAGCCCATTGCGGTGCGATGGGTCTCTGTTCGGCTTGATCTTTTTATTATACATTTTCTCCCACACCTGCCCCGCGTACAGCGGCTCGTCGTGATCCCGCCTCCCCATGAGCCCGTCTATCAAATCTTCGACCTTCAAGTACACATCGTCGTCCGTCATGATCAAGTACTTGAAATCGTAGTTGGACGTTATGTAAGACATGAATTTCGTCGCCTTCGGAATCAGCGTTTGGTAGGAGTCGATGACGTCGATGTTGATGACCAGGTCGGAGTTATGGTGCTGCTCCAGCCGTATAGCCTTCATGGCAGAGTCGTAATTGTAGCTGCGACGAGCGAAATAGCAGCGAGTTGGAAGGAAAGGGAATGGGCGTCCATGACGTTAGAACGAGCTTGTATGTTCGGCTTGTGGTCTCGACAATGCACGTCGACTTCTAGTGCACGATTCTTCTCAGCTCGTCCTCGGCAGCGTCTCACCTATCGTCGCTATCACGTTTCATGTCAGGATCCAGCTTTCCCAAAATGAAAAACACGCAGTACCTCGAACCCTTTCCGCTCCCCTTGCCCCACGTATTTCTGATGGCGTCGCGGTACTCGAAACTGTCGTAGCTGCTCTTCACTCCGACCATTAGGAAGGTCGAGGGGGGATAAGAGGAGGACAGGGACGAGGAGCAGACTGTAGGCTCGGGGACAGAGGAGATGTCAGAAGTTATGTACGGGTCGGGATTCTCCCTCGCGAACTGCAGCAGAGTCCTCTGCTGCTTCAGGATGGACAGCGACTCGGGGTGGGTCACCTTGGGAGGAGTCGCCTGTCGTGACGTCGTAAAAAAGTCAAGGGAAACTGGGCTGAACTTGTCGGTTTCGGAGTAGACCAGGTACGCGGACAACTGGTGCCGGCCGTACGGCAAGCCCGAGAACTTCAAACTCGGGCTCTCGAGGCTGTCACAGAGGAGTTGCGAGTACTTCGGGTCGAGGAGGTCGCTCGCAACTTCTTCAGATTCGGCATCGGAGGAGAGGACATCACCAACCTCCACAGTGGTGACTTGCACACATACTTTGCACTTATCCGCGTGATCTGTCATGAATTGCTTAACGTCTAGGTCGGGGTCCGTTATCCACACATCGGCCGTGATCGTTATCGAGGTCCCGCTAGTGTATGAGAGCGGCTGAGGAACAGTTATGTTAAGCTGCACTGGGGGAGGGTTCGTGAGCTTCACAGGGACAATGAACAGAGCAAAGAGAGCGAGGGGGAGGACGTAGATGCACTTCATATTTAAGGGTGGTGTTTCGGTAGCCGCGGCAGCAGTTCGAAATTGCGACAAAGGCGGTGTGTCTCAAGTCCTGTTTCTCTCCTCTTGCCAGGGTTTCTTCGATTTATTTATGCTTCGCTTCGGCACACAACAAAACAAGACTCCTGCAGTTATCAACTGGCAACGCGCGCCTAATCACACACCTCCTCTTGCCCAACCTAGTTTCAGGCCCGACCGCAGAAAAACCTGATCCCGCTCCAGCGCCTCCTCAGCCTTTCCCCCTCTCCTCAAAGATGAGTCGCCAATTCTCCTTCTTCCTCGTCCTGCTTTCCCTCCTGCTCCTTCCTGGCCGCGTCCTCGGTGCCTTCCAGCACATCACCGTGACAACCTCTGTCGGTGTCAAGGAGTACGGCTGCAGGCCCTCGACGTTCACTTCGATACCGAGCAGCTTTGACTCCTTCCCCGTTGCCCTCTCGAGCCCTGAAGATGCGTGCTATCCAGAGGATTATGAAGCCGACTTCCGGTTCTGGCAGCTAGACAACCACGACGACATCAACGGCAAAGTTGCCCTCGTGAGGCGGTGCAAGACTTGCAACTGTTACTTCGAGAATAAGGCCCAGGCTGCGGTCGCAAGCGGGGCGGAGGGCATGGTCATCATAAATGATAATTTGGACGCTGTGATACCGGTATTGGCGGGACAGGCAGACCAAACGTACACGAGCCCTGTGCCTGTTTGCATGGTGACGTTCGATGACGGCGAAGCAATTATTTCTCTGTTGGACAGCGATGAGGGCGAAGTGACTGTGAGGTGAGTGATGGAAGGAGGGACTGATGGAGTGAGGGAGTGAGGGAGTCAGAATAAGAAAGACACACACAATGTACCTAATCTAATCCAATCTAATATTTTCAATCCACAGCTTCGAGGGAGTTTTTCCGGAGGATCTGGGCCAAGTGCCGGAAGACGTCAATAGAAACTTTTTGACCTACTTGGATGTGCTGACTCCGTGGAGCATCAAGTTCAGGTATCCCGCCGCAATGTGCTTATGGAATCCGGTGGGCGACGTAAGCGTCGACCCTATAACCGCAAAGGTCGTCAAGGCCAAGATATCCATGCACTGCCCCTTTGAGGATGAGCTGCCCTCGCACAGTGCGTGTTACTCCAAAGGGTGTCATGTCGTCGGAGTTGACAACCCAGAGGTGAGCGACAGCGAGCAACCCTAGCAGTGGCTGCATTATCTGACCCAATCTCGCTTCGCTCTCCCCCCCCCCCTCCCCCCCCTCCCCCCCTCCCTCGCAGGAGATTGTGGGCAACTTTGCGCTCTTCAGTAACTTTCAAGGGGACGAGTGGTGCCACGACGTGCAGGAGTTCTCGGCCGCCGCCCAAAATGCGGGGGCGGTTGGGGCTATCGTCGCTTACGTTGATTTATACTCTATTCCCATATTCGACGCTCCCAAGTATTCTCCCTATGACTACACGATCCCCACCTACATCCTCCCCGGAACTTACGCCAACAATATCGCGACAGTCGTGGAGGATGAAGACGAGGCCGAGGACGTGATTGTGCGTTTCCCCAAGTACGCCGAAGATGCCGTCCACGGGATAATACCTGAGAAATACTTCCCCGTCGACGAGGTATTAGGCTCCTTGCCTCAGACCTCCGTTTGCTTGAGCTCGGAGGATGGGGCGGACGGGCAGGAGTGTTTCACCGCGGGACAGGCTATTTTTAATCCACTAGAAAGCGGGCCACTGCAGGCTGAGATGGCCCTGGCGCAGATTGACGCGTCCTGTCACGATGAAGATATGGAGGCGGGGAAGGAAGGATCCGGGGCCGACTGCGTCTCCTGCATGTCCCTCCTCACCCAAGACCTTGCCGTCACCAATAGGTACAGCATTTCGGGCAAGATCGTCCTTGTCAAGGCCGCTGAGACGTTCTGCATAAACGAGTGGGAGGATCTAATTGATAACCTGGTCGCCCACGGTGCCCTCGGTGTGGTTGTCGGCAATGAGTTCGATTACACCTACACGATGGTCGACTCTCAGGAGGTCACCTCGCCCATCCCGGTCTTCAACGTCCGCCAATCTGCCCTCTCCGCGATGCTTTTAGCCTACGAATCCTCCAGCGAGGTGACCGTTTCCTTTCCTCGCGTCGTCTCCGGAGCCGTGGTGGCCAAGAATGTGACGAGCCACCACATGAGTTACGACGAGTTCGGCCTAACACAGCTCGATGTCGTCAGGCCGACGAGGTTTTCGGGCGTCGTGGAGGCGGGCCAGGCCAACTTCAATCGGGAATTCCACAGCTCCGACCTCATGATGCTCACACTGGTGACGTTCTACGCTTTCTGCTCCTCGGAGCTCTCTTGCCACAAATGCAATCTCCTCTCAACGCCCCTCACATCCAGCTTCCCCCACGGCGGCGTTGCGGTTATTGATATGACAACCGCTGCGTGCTTTCAGCCAATAGGAACAGTTATAAAGTTCGTCCAGGACGCCGGAGCGGAGGCAGTCGTAGTGGTCTTGGAGGGGCAGGTGAGGCGGCGGCACTGCGTGGCGTCTGTCAAATGCCGTCTGTGTTTCCCCCCTCCAATCTAACTCGTCGCTTTGCTCGTCGCAGGAATTGGTGACCCTCAGCAACGGCAACAACGCGGAGATCGACGCTCAACTGGAAATCCCCGTATTTAATGTTGCGAGGGATACTTTCGCCGATATTTTGGAGGAACTGCAGAAGGGTCCTTACGCAGACATGATCAAAATTAGGTTGCCAAAGATTTCTGCGGTGCAGGTGGACGGGGGCGAGAGCGGCAGCGGCATCGGGAATAGTTCAGAGATGGAGAATATATACGTTGCGGACGAGACCATAGACGAATACGATAAGTACGACTACGACGGTGAAGTTGAAGACGATAGCTATGCAAAAGGTCGTCAAGGCGGCGTGATTTCCTTGAGGGGGGGTAGCAAGGTGGGCCTTACGGCAAGCCTAGTCGTCGTCCTCGTCGTCCTGGTATTCGTCGTCGGGAGGGCCTTGCACAAGAAGAGGGAGCAAAATAGAACGCTCATGGCTTACAATCGGCTGCAGGCCGGAACTCAGGTTGGAAACCCTTTGGGAGCCGACGGGGATGCGGTCCGACGGCCTAGCCTCCCTGGCGGTGGTGATGGCAACAACGCAAATAGGCACAGTGCCCCAACTCTCAGCTTGGTCCAACAAGGTGGGGCGAACGATGTCATCATAACTGCTCGGCCCTGGGTCCCGGCCGAGCCGAGCAATAAGGCAGATTTTGGCATGTTCGGTCTCCTCGACTTCCGAAATAAAGAGAACGACAGAGATGGGGGCATGTACGGCAAGATGCAGGGGACGGTGGTGGAAATGACGGACGTTGAGAGCAGCGGCAGCGGTATGGGCATGATGACCGCGGAAGCGAGTCTAGCTTCAAGCTCATTGGCTGGGCCTCGCTTCGCAGCCGCAAGCAGCAGTAGCAATGTTCCACCAGCACTTCGGCATTTCGAGATTGACAGCGATGATGACGAGAAACCCGCGGCAACGAATAATGCAAATCCACCAAATAGAAGAAATAGTCAAGAACCGCTTTTGGATTAAGATAAATCTTTATTCCCGGAATTGGAATTTTGCCAGCACCGCCGAATGGTCAGAGAAGCACTTGGCCCTCTTCAACTCTTGGGCCTCCACGGCTCCCATCCCGTCTTCGCTTTTGATTCTATTTCCGTTCGAGTCCCCATAAACGTCCGTCCACGGGTATTCTTCGACTTTGGCGCCGACGCATTTGAAGCCGGAGCCTAGCATGAACACGTAATCCAGACGAAACATTTCGTAGTCGTTGGGGTCGAGATTCCGCTCCCCGTTAATTGTCAGGCCGGCCTCTTCTACTGTAAGTAAACCACTTTTCAGCGGGTGCTGCGAGAGATTGGGTTAGATACCGCACCAGACTGGGTAACTTATATATACTTCGCACTCGCTCACCTGCTGCCTAAAGCAGTCAACTAGTGGCTCTCCGCTTGAATTGAACTTGTCCAGCATCTTCCTGTACTCTGCATGCTCTTTCTGCTTGATCATGGTTTTAGAGGTGCTCCTATCTACCGTCACTTCCTCTCCGACGACGTTGAGATCTCCGCAAACTAGTGCTCCCGCGAAGTCCTTGGATCCCTTGCGGAGGTCAATTTTTGTCTGGAAGAAGTTGGCGAACTTCTTCAGTTGAATCTGCGGCGAGCGGAGCGAGTTAGAATGAAACAGCGGTGATAAAATACATTCCATTGCACGCTCTCTCACCTGCTTTATCTTCCTCGCTGTCGCCGCCGCATCCTTCACGCACCACCAGAGGGGATCGTTGCAAGGGTCACTCTGGAGGTGACTGGTGAAAACTGCGATTTCCTTCCCGTTGACCTCGATCCCGACGCCCACGCAACCTTTGTTCGCCTGGAAGTCCGCCCCGCAGGCGTCGCTCCCGTAGGACATGGCGTCGGCCCAGATGATCGGGTACTTGGAGACGATGCACAGACCCGAATTCATTTGGAGCGTCGGTCCGATGAGGGGCAGCGACGGAGGGATAGGAAGGGGCTCGACAACTTTGTAGGGGTAGGAAACGAGGGCCTTCTTGATGATCTTCTGAGAGACGTGAGGAGAGAAGGCCTCCTGGAAGCAGATTATGTCGGGCTGCTTCGAGCTGCGGTGAGCGGAGCGACGAGTTAGAATTAAGTTAGAATTGAAGTAACGGTGGTGGTAGCGAGAGCAGTGACGCATTTCCTTTCTTCTCACCTGCTAGACTCCTCAAGCCTCGTGCAGTACTCTTGCAGGCGCCGAAAGGGAGGGTTGACGTTAATATGAGGAGAGAGCCCGGCAATGTTGTACGTCAAGAGGGAGAAGGAGGCAGGGGAGGAGCTCAGAGTTGGGTCGTAAGATGAGGATCGCTCGCGGAATTCGAGCGGAGCTTGGCCCGGACCTGTTATGGTTGGATGAACTAGGAACACGGTGGCGATAATTTCAGGAGTGAGAGGGGGCGGGGATGATGAAGGGGTTGCCATTTTCACACACACAGCCCCCTTCTCACCTACTGAATCTGGAGTTTTGAAAATCTTGCGGACTACAAGCTGCAGTGGAATGACCAGGATGGCAACTACGAGGAGGATTGCTGCAGCTGGTACTATTAAAACAGCAATTGTCGCATATATGAGGCCTTGTTGTAGCGTTTGTACTGGAGATGGTGTTGGCTTGTATGAGCGATGATTTAGAATCTTCAGAATGGGTGTATACGCTCCAGAGGCGAGACCATCTTGCCCGTGTGCCCTGTTTGCCGTTGCCATTGAGTTTTTTGTTGTTCTGTTGGTGCGGCCACTGCTTCGAATTAAGGAGAAACCTTCCCAGCAGAATCCAATTTGAGAACACGAAAAAGAAAAACTTTTCAGTGAGTGATTTCGTCTTGCGGCTTCTGGGCACTTGTCGCATGGTATTTTCGGCCGTTGTCCTTGTCCTTCGTCCTTCCGCCGGGCCAACCGCTTAGACGGTATCTTCACCAGCTTCCACTTTCACACTTCAGTGGCTGCATGTTGCAGGACTGCAAGGGAAAAGACAATGTGATGATTTGCGCGTTCAGGACAAGTAAATTTCCTCCTGCTGGGTTGCTTACAACTAGCTCGCGTGCTTTTCTGATAAAAATATCTGGGAATACCGGCTTCCTCACCTTGTTCTAACCTCTTGTCTCCTGTGCCACAGCTTCAGCCGACGAGCCAACAAAAAAATCATGTCTGAAAGTGCTAAATCAGTCTCCAGTTATGGAAAACGCTCGACCGAGCCAACGAATATCATCGCGCATATTGGTGTGGGGGGGTTCAGCCGGGCGCACCAGTTTTACGTCCTTGACCAGTTGGAGGGGGGGGAGAGTAGCTGGGGAGTCATGGGCGTCGGCATCAAGCCCTGGGACGCAAAAATGTACGAGACGCTCAAGAGGCAGGATTTCCTGTTCAGTTGTAACATGCGCAGCGAGGCCGTCAACGAGGTGGTGGTGGTGAAGTCAATAGTTGACTACGCTCCCATTTTCAGCGATGCGGCCTCCTTCGACAAGTTGTTGGAGGAGAGGGTCAAGATCATATCGCTCACGGTGACGGAGAAAGGATACTGCACCACCGAGACCGGCGAATTGGACTTGGCGAACGAAGATGTCAAAGCTGATGTCTCCAACTTCGAGAGCTCGCCCTTTCAGCCTCAGACGGCCGTGGGGTTGATCTGCAGGGTCATCGAAGAAAGGAGGAAGAAGGGCGTACCGACCCTCACCATCATGTCTTGCGACAACTTGCCTATGAACGGACTTACGACAAAGAAGGCGGTGCTGTCCTTTGCCAAGCAGGTCGGGGGTGGTTTGTTGGACTTTATTGAGGCTAGCGTTCCCTTCCCCAACAGCATGGTGGACAGGTGAGAGTACAGAGGGAGCAAAGCGAAGCGAGTGCCGAGGTAGGTCACTACAGGGGTAAAAAAAATCTAACCCAGGAACGTCAATTTCGTTCATCGCAGGATCACCCCCGTCACTTCCAAGGAGCACATCGAGGAGATTAGCGAGAGGCACTTGATAAACGATGAGTGGCCGGTGGTCTGTGAGCCATTCTTGCAATGGGTAATTGAGGACAAGTTCGTTGATGGGTGCCGGCCCAGTTGGGACAAGGTTGACGGGGTGATCTTCACAGACGACGTCGAGGGCTACGAGTTTATGAAGCTCCGACTCCTCAACTCCACCCACTCCTCCATGTCCTACATCAGCACTCTCGCGGGCTTCAAGCTCGTCTTCGAGAGCATGGCCGACAAGGACGTTGAGAGGTGAGTTACTGCGAGGAGCGAAGCGACGAGCTGGAAATCGTCGCAACCTATTACATACTAACTCTTCGCAGCTTCGTCCGCCGCTACATGGGTGAGATAGTGGCAACTCTAGAGCCCGTGGCTGGCATTGATTTTGCCGAGTACGTGAACACACTCGTCGAGAGGTGAGGCCGGCACAAGCGGAGCAAGCTCAAAATTAAAATGCCCCACTAACACGGTTCGCATTTTTGCATTTTTTTGCGGAGGGCAGGTTCGCCAATCCCGAGATCAAAGATTCGCTCGACAGGTTGAGCCTCGACGGCAGCCAGAAATTCCGCAACGCCTTGGCGCCAGCGCTCGTGCAGCTGAAGGAGTCGGGCGGAGAGATGAAGACGTGCAGGGTGGCGCTGGCGGCGTACTTGAGGTACTGCGCTGGGGTTGACATGGAAGGGAAGGCGATGCAGTGCGTCGACGACCCGATGAAGGCGGGGCTGGAGGATGTCGGAGGCAGGATGAAGGCCAACCCGGAGAAGGGCACTTGCGAGGAGTTCTTGACATTGGTTTTCGGCGAGGACTTGGTTGGCGGATGGGGGGCCTTCGTCGATGGCGTTTTCTCGGCTTACTTGGAGCTGGAGGAGAAGGGGGCGCGGGCAATGCTAGTGGCGTGAAGAAGAAGAGGGGGTCTTTTTGGATTTTAAAGTTATAATTCATGTTTTGTGCTTGTTTGTGCTTGCTATTCGTTCTTTTGACTTGAGTTTGAGGTGATACTTGATACCGATTGGGGAGATTGAGCTCCTATTCCTTATCTCCGACTTCGACGCAGTTGGGGTCAACCTCCTTCTTCATGAACCTGTCGACGATGTTCTCCTGCACCCAGGGCGTGGTTCCGAGGGCCAAGCCAATCCTCAGAGGCACGGCGAACCTAGCGAAGTTGACGAAGGCGAAGGCCTCCCCGGACAGCTTGGCGACGTCGTCCTTGTTGTTGAAGTCGGGCCAGTGGCCGGTGAGTTCGCGGTAGCCGAACACGCAGACGGGGACGCTGACGCCCCAGAATGCCAGCTCCCACGCGGCGTAGCTGCGGTGTGTGTGTGTGTGTGTGTGTGTGTGTGTGGCGTTAGACCACTGTATTTTTTGTGGTGCTTCTGCTACTGTACGTACCTTATTCCTCCAGCAATCCCCGCATCCTTCACCTTCTGAAGGAGCTTCTTGCTCTCACTCATTTCCTCCTCTGGAACCTCACATTCTACGTCTGATTCAGCGGCTGTTAGTTGTTCCTTTGTATCAGTCTCGGCGAACAAAGGCCGAACAGAGGCCCTAACATTGCTAGGACTGCTGACTAACGTTGTAGGCCTCGTGATTTGAGTTAAAAGAGGGAATGAAGTGGCAGAGCTGGCTGAGGCTCTGACTGCCACTTTTCGGAATGAAAACGCGACGGGAGAGAAAGATAGGGCGCCCGTCAGGAATATTAGGCATACAGTAAGGGTCAGTAAGGTCGACATCATGGCTGCAGGTCGTGGGAAACTTTTATACTGAGTTTGTACTTTGGCACACATGCTGGGAAAATTATATTTTGTTTGCTCATATTCTACCTCTACGCGCTACGTGCTATAAGGCAGTCACTTCCCTGATCTATCTATCTATTTTACGCATTATAGTGTTGTTTGGTTCTTTTGTCTTTGCGCTGCGTCGCATGGTAACTGCGTTGTTTCTCCTCCTCTTTCTCCTCCCCTCAGCTTGCCCTCTTCTAGCCGTCGATCCGTTGATTTTCCTCTCAGGTGGGCTTAGCGCTTCGCTGTCGCACTCTCTAACCGTGCCAATTGATGTGGTGAAGACTCGCCAACAGCAGGACCCACGGTTTGAGGGTTCGGAGGGCCTGCTTGCGAATGCAAGGACCATCGTCGAGAACGAAGGGCTCGCGAAACTGTTCGCGGGGAGCTTGCCGACGCTCACGGGGTACTTTTTACAGGGGTCCTTGAAGTATGGTGAGAAGCAGCGCGAAGTGACTGACTGAAGTGCGGGAGCAGCGAAGCGAGAGGGGAACGATTTTCGCTGCTCTTGCATTCCGCAATTCTAACTCAACTTGTTGACAGGCTTCTATGACGCCTTCAAACCGCTCACCAACGGCCTGACAGAGTCGGGGCTGGCCAACTTGATCGTCGCCGCCGGGTTGGCCGAGCTGATAGGGACTACTGTCCTCACTCCTCTCGAAGCATCGCGAATCAAACAGGTCACAGACCCTGCATTCGCCGACTTAAACTTTTTAGAGACGGTGCGGTCCCAGAGCGTCGAGTCTTCTCTCTCGTCCCTGCAGCCGTGCCTGCTGAAGATGCTCCCGTACACGATGATGCAGCTCTCCTCCTACGAAGTCATGAGGAGCTCGTCGGTGCCGCAAATTCCGGCAGCGCTCATTTCGGCGGTCGTGTCTTCCCTCGCCTCCCAGCCCGGGGACGCTCTGCTCAGCTACTCGGCCAAAGGGAGCGGGGGGTTCGACCTCGCAAGGGGGTTGACGGACTTGGGGGTGGCGGGTCTTTTCAGGGGGACGCAGGCAAGACTCTTGCAGATGATACTCATCGTGAGCGTGCAGTTGCTGGCCAACGACACCATTCGTGCTTCGCTTGGCTTGGCGGTTGTGGGTGCAGTTAAATAGTGAAAAAAGCTGTGCTTTTTGTCGCAAAGCATAGCTAGACTTCACACTTGAGTGATTTTTTTCGAATTTTTCGATTTTGACCCCTATCCAAACATTTATCGATAAATTTTGGTCATATTATTCACTTAAGGACCTCTGAGAGGAATAATTTGATAGCTATAAATACATTGAAATGCTTTAAAAAATTACAAAAAAAAGTGATCAAAATAAGTTCCAATTTTACCCAAAAGTGTTCTCATAGCTAATTAAATGTGCTAAGTATTTCAAATATAGAACTTATTTTGTCTTTAAAAATTTTAATCATGAATTTCTATTGTGAAATTGGCCAATATGGACTTTTCTTGAAAAATTTAATATAATAAAAATTCGGTGAGAGGTCTTAAGGTGAATAATATGAACAAGATTGACCACTAACATTTCCCAGTCGTGTGTTAAGGAACATTTTTGAGAATTTTTTTTCTGGGCCTATCTCTACACAACCCCTTCCCACTTTTTCGAGTTGAACTGCTTCTGAGCCTTTGTGTTCATCTGCATCGTCGAGCTACTGCCTCCGCCACCTCCACCTCCACCTCCTCCAAAGTACTTCTTGCCGCTGTAGGCGCTCCCCTTGGAACTGCTACTCTTCCTCCTGACCGCCGCCTTGACTTTACCCGTCTGAACGACGCTCATCGCCTCCCCTGCCCTCCCCCCTCTACCCTTCCATGCACCCCCGCACCCACAGCCCACCCCAACTTGTTGCCTGTTCGCCTGGCAGAGGTCGTCAAGCCTGGCGTTCTTCTGCTTGAGCATGTTCAAGAGCCGGAATCTGCCCTCGCTCTGCAGGCCGTGGGTTTTGCTGTACCCCAGATTCTCTCCAGTTTCTAAGAAGCGCTCGAACTCCCTCTGTTCCGCTATTTCGTGGGCCATGAAATCAACTCCCGCTAGCGTCGTGACCAGGTATTTTCCGACTGTCGTAACGACCAAATTGGTCACCGCCCCTGGCGCCCGTAGATATTCGTCGATCCCCTTCTTTGCGAGGGCTCTGTGGTCTCCGTCCTGGCCCAGGGCGAAGTACCCGCAAAGCCCGGCGGCCACTGTGAGCAGGGCCATGTTCAGATACGCCATCGCGTTCATCATGCGCTTGTTGCTGATGTCGTCCATGGGCTTGGTGATTCCGTAAACTTGGCCCAGCGCAACGTACGACATAGGGGCAAATGCGAGGAGCAAGAGGCCGAAGAAGAAGACGAGGGTTCCTGTGAGCTGGAACGCAATGTTATAAATGCACCAAACCAGCGGGCAGTAGAGCCATGGTAGCAATATAACGAACATTCCCGGTATCGAACTCTGTGGCACGAGCGTCTTGATCGTCAAGGCCCCCCGCAACAACGCGGGTGCGATGGCGACCGCCGCCGGCACCATACCCTTCAACGCCCACAGCGCGTTCAGGAGCGAAATGAGAAGCTCCGCCGCGACGCGGGCCTTGGTCGTCAGGTCTTGATGCAATATTACAACCTGCATTCTTTTCAAGGCGTTCCCCTCCTCCTGGCTGGCAGAATCTATGGTGTCAATAACTTCGTCGCAAGTCTCTCCGGCATACTCAAGCGCCAAGTCTGCGACGAGCGAATGAAGAGATGAGTAAGAATAAAGAGCCATGCGTTGTCAGCTCGTCGCTAACTTCTCACCTACATTGCCATCTTGAAGAGCCTCCTGAGCCTTTCTGCAGTTCTCCTCGGCTCGGGCAATTGCGTCACCGCTGATCCAGTTTATGAAACCGTCGTCCCAGTCGTCCACCGTATTGCACACAAAGCTAACGCTGTCCCGAGCCTCCTCCAACGTCTGAGGGTTGCTAGGGTCCGTAATTATCGTACAACCTGCGACGACTTCCGTCTCCCTCTGATCCAGCTGATAGTGGGCAGCGACGCCCTTCATGAAGTTGTGACTCTGATAATTGAACTGGTCCCAATTGACGAAGCACCGAGTGGGAACAGTGGATATCGCAAACGGCACCGCAAAGGAGAACAGCCAGGCCACCATCAAGAACTTCCTCGAGCGATGATAGTAGTTCCAGTAACAGAGCGCGAACAAAAGCATAACAATGGACAGACAAGAAAGCCCCCAGTTGGCCACGCTGCAGTACCAACGCATGAGCGCGACCTCAACCATAGCAGCGGCCCCAGCGGCGGTGGCGACTCTCTCGCCGTATTTTCTAAAACTAGCGCGGTCCTCATCTAAAGCTGTGTACGTGACGTTCTCGAGGCTGGTGTCCAAGATATCAAAGTACATCAGCCTCGCGTCTCTTGACTCCTGCGCCTGAAACCCGATAATAGCCAGCATGAAGAGTATCGAAAGGGCTATTGTTGATCTTCTCCACACAATAAGGTTCATGGTGCCCTTCTCGCTCACCCCAGGTCTATCTCTCAACTTGCTGACTTCAGATCGCGTCGCCATATTCTCGGTCAGATCGAAGCATGTCGACCTGGCCAATGTCGATATGATCACGAGTGGATTGCACATGCTCGGGAACACCTGCCCTTGTTTTGGAAAAGTTTTATCAATCGGGACCGGATAGAAAACAGAAAAAGTACGACAAGCCCCTATATGTAGGAAGGATCGACGATGGACGCAGACAAAAGGACTCAGGACTATGGTACTGGAAATAATGAAATTCCAACACAATACTACCATTTGGATACCAGGAAAATGGCAAATCTTTCGAGTCTTAACTTAAAACGTTTATATAATATTCTTAATTTCCCTCACTCCCACCAAGCAGTCCTAAACCACTCTTCGCCCTTACACGTGACTTGGTACGACCGTGCCTCTAAGGTCTTCTTTGCCTTCTTGGCAGTTTCAACATCCTCGTACTTGACGAAGACAGTCCCGGCTCCTCTGTCTTCCCTCTCGGGGACGAACAGTTCTTCTATTTTTCCGAGCTCCGAGCACTCCTCCGTTACTTCTGCTACCAATTGCGAATGGTTGGCGCCTTCCGCCAAGTCATCGATTGAAATCATGTTCCAAATGCCAAGCACTCTTGTCATCTTTGGTTCTGTACCCTTGGGAGCTTCCCACTGCGTCTTCCCCGTCTCTTCGTTTTCGTAGTAAAAGTCGCCAGATTCTGGATCCACTCGTACGACCCAGCCTTCCCCGCCGTAAGAAAGGGCCGACGCTTGATTTCCAAGGGCTTGTGGGACAGCCTTGCGCACGGCGCTTTTCGCTTTGTTGAAGTTGCTCTCTATGAACCTCTTGCGTCGACCGCGGAGCCGCATTTTCTTCGACGACCTTTCATCTGCGAAGCAGCTCATGTCGTAATTAGGGTTGATGCCTAGCATTGGCAGCTTTGCGGTCCTCCTACCGCCGCTCTTCCCCGTCATCGGATTTTGTTGGCTGAAATCACTGCCTCTGCCGTTCATCTCAATGTCGGCTGAATTTTCAGACACTCCGCTGCTACTGTTCTTTCCAAAAGTAGTTCTCCTCTTGACCGCGCTCAGAACACTTGACGCCCTTTTGCTTGCCGCCGTCAGATTTTTAGCCAAGGCTCTGGCCATCTTCCCCCCCCCCCCCTCTTCCTCGCCCATCCCCTGCTCTTTACTCAAGAGAGAATATTCATCGACTGTCGCTCGAAGCCACCTAGGACCAATCAACCTTTGCATCAAATCGTCAGGGAGAAAGTCAGCGTTGAAGTCTACCATAATGATCCTCGTGACTTTACACCTTTCACCTCCCTGCAAGCTCTCGATGCGGATTCCGTCCAAACAGATGTCAGCGCGGAAAGCGAACTTGCTTGAAGCTTCATATTTTCCCTCCTGCTTCAATGTCAAACTCTTCCGTAGAATGTCGTAAGAGTGCTCATTCTTTTTGACGAACCGCCTTGCGAAGAAGTCGTACTTCCACCAAAAGTAGGGAGGCGTCATGAGCATGTACTCGTCGACGGATTGATCGTCGTTTATCCTGAGGGTGAACTTCTTTTCAATGACTTGACTTTTAAAAGTTCCCTTCGCCAGAGCTTCGTCTTTTAGAGCATAGTTCACGACATCCGCGTACTCCGCCTCCAAAGGAAACGATATTCTCAGCTGATCTATCGGACCATTGCCTCCGCTGCACCGCCAATTCCCAACCGCTCCAGTCCTTTCCATCCACTTCTTACCCTGCTTCTTTGACATGCGGAACTGCCGTTGTATCATCTCGTCCCAACCGGCATCGTCAACATTGCTGTCGACGAGCCAGTCCCAATACTCCCAATAGACTTGCCATTGCGGATCCTCTGGCAGCCCTCTCAACACGCCTCCGTGCTTGTGCGTCCTCCCGAACTTTTTCACCACGACCTTCCAAGGCTTTACTAAAAGTTGAAGGATGAACATTGTAATGACGAGGCAATTGACGAAAATAAGCAAGAATCCAAACTTCCTCTCGTCATAAGCGTCTTGCTCGTCGACGTCGACTTTTGTCAACAGAGCGGAGAAGAGCGTGAAGAAGATAGCGACCTGGCTTGCGATGGCGAGCTGATTATCACTCCACTTCGCGTAGGGCTTCCAGTGGATTACCAAACCAAGGTAGACGACTGACATGATGATAGCAACCACGATCTGGCTAATCCTGCCGCGGAATAAGAATATTAACAAGCCTGTTTGGCTCAATCTTCTTAAACAATCAAAAACCTCAAACCACCAGTACTCGCAGCGATACTCGTCCCATAAAAAGCTAGTCTTCAAGAGAGACGGGTCTTCGTCTCTCAGCCTTTCCTCCTTTAACTGCTTTCGCTTCATCCAAAGGAGCACAAAGTACAGGAGAGGGATTCCAACGGGATAGACGAATATCATGGTTGAAGCGTACAGCACATACACCTGATGCTGCTCGGAGCCGCAAGACAGAGACTGGTCCGAAACCAAGTACTCGGTTAGATCGTCCCCGTATGTTTTGCAGTTATACGTGTCAAGCACGGTAGTGCTGACGCCAGCAAAGACGATGTACGTGATGGAGAAGAAAATGGCGGATGCGTTTTCGACGATGTTAGCTCTTATTTCCTTCGACTTCGCTAAACGGATAAGGATTCCCGATATCAAAAGTAATGTGAAAGACGCAGCAATTGGACCGACCGTCATGGCTACTAGCTTCTTGTAGAAGTTCACCTCCACAAGGCAGCCCACCTTGGCGACTTTGATCACGTCCAAAGTCACGAATCCTTTCATCTTCCTCATGAATTTCTCGAAATTTGCAGGGAACCTGACGTTCAACGTGTCCTCGAATTGTGAAGTAACTTGGTAGAAGCTGGAAAATATCTTGACTGACGTCCGTAGTCGTTTCATCCAGCTTTTGTTGTCGTGCCTCGCCCTTCGGATCTCGTTTGCCGCGGATAACTCCCCGCTCATCATTCTTCTTACGGCAACGACGCTGGCCAAAATGGCAACACCGCTCATGATTACAATTAGAGCCACCATCTCTGGGGGCAGGTTGGAACCATTTTTACACCATTCGCAGGTACCTGTGTAGTCCTTCGCATAGTTCTGGTCACAGACGTTGCAAATGGGACCTTTATGGCCATCGCTACACTGAGTTCTATTGGTTTGGTTGGTTTTTTGGTTGCAGGAGTCCTCGGTGTAACACTTGACGATGTTGCTGCTATTGTTGGAGCTCCGCCAATAGCCCGGGTTAACAGGAAGCGTGGCGAGATTCAACCCAGCTTGATCACAGTTCGTGTTCTCTGGACATTCTTTGCAGCTTCCGATGAAATCGCCGTCCGGTTCATTGACGAAGTAATACTGGCGATCACAAGAACACGCAGTTTTGTCAACTGGCTCAAAACCATCCGTAGATAAGTTCGAAGAGAGCCTGATATGAACGTAGGTCGAAAATGAATTTCGGACAGCCTTTTGATCGCACGACATGCAGCTATTCGCGTTGCTGATCTCGTCTTTGAACGAGCCACTAGGACAGAGGACGCACGCCCCTTCGCTAAGTCTTTTCCCGGCAGGACATTCGCAGAGTAGTTTTCCGGTCGTAGGATGAGTCCTGCTAAAAAATCCAGCTTGGCAATGGCACTCAGAAAAACCTTCATCCGATTCTTGAAAGTCAGGGCATCGTTCGCAGTGGTCCTGTCCAACCCCTGCGAAGGTGTCGGCTGGGCATGGCTTTTTGACCCCACCCACACAAGCGAATCCTGCTTCACACTGTTTTTCTGACGTTCTTTTGCTCGTTTGATCGATCGGAAGTGTGTAATTACCTTTCCCTGGCACTTTAGGAACGCCGCTCTTTGGCGGGCAAAATAAGCCGACTCCTTCGCATGCTATCATGCTTTCGCTTCTTTTGGGGCAGAAAAATCCTTCTTCGCAGTCGTCACACATTGTTTTCTCGAAGTGGAGGTTGTATTTTCCAAGTTCACAATCGTTACACTCTGTTTTACCTGGCTTATCCTGGTATTTACCAGGTGGGCACACCTCTTTATTCGACGATCCTTTACAGATTGAGCCGACCGGACATGTCTGGCAGTTAGCGTGTGTGCCGTCGCTGTAATTTCCGGCAGCGCAGCTGTATTTAATATCGCCGTCGCAGATGAAGCCCGGTTCACATGTAACACATCTATCATACCCAGGTGGCGCCCATAAGGTGACATTGGAGTCAGTTTCACATAGATCACAACCATCAGACCCGAAGCCATTTTCGCCCGCATTCGATTTTTTCCCGCCAAAGCATTTTAGGCATTGATTTGCTTTTGAGTGCTTCTCCTTATCTGTTGCGTCGTCCGCGATGTATTTTCCGGGATGGCACTGGGTGCAGGACTCTAAGCTATCGTGTTTTGCTGCATGAATTCCTTTGTCAGCATTATAGCGTCCTTTCGGGCAGATTGTGCAGATGTCCAAGCCTGTATTGTCGCCATAAGTACCGGCTGGACAAATCTTGCACTCGACCGAGCTGGACTCTGCTGAATACTTCCCTTCGGCGCAATCTTCGCAGGCTTCGGACTTAGACGCAGTGTCACTCCTTACGCCCTTCTTTCCAGCATCGCAAGCGATACAATTAGGTTGGCCGACGCCTGAATAGCGACCCGTAGGACAGTCAGTACAGGCATTCTTGCTGGACTCTGAATACTTCCCGTTCACGCATTCTTCGCAGGCTTCGGACTCAGACGCAGTGTCAGGCTTTACGCGCTTCTTTCCAGCATCGCAAGCGTTACAGCCATTCGGTTGGCCGACGCCTGAATAGCGACCCGTAGGGCAGTTAGTACACGCAGTCTTGCTTGACTCTGAATACTTCCCTTTAACGCATTCTTCGCAGGCTTCGGACTCAGACGCAGTGTCACGCTTTACGCGCTTCTTTCCAGCAGCGCACTGGGTGCAGGCGTTAGCTTTCTTGGGGCCGGAGTACCGTCCCGTAGGACAGATGCTACATGAAGACTGCCCGGCCTGTGAAAAAGTTCCTGCAGGGCATCCGATTTGGGGTGCATTGTCGCCACTACTATCGCCTGCTCCCCAACAAACAGTGCTGGTCCATGCTTGACCACGGCAATAATATCCAGCTTGGCAAGTTTCACAATTGTTTGTGTTAAGAATAAAGGATTCAGATGCGCAATACTCCCCTTCGTCACATGAAAGTGAGCTACGGATTGTGGAAAAAAGGAGCAACAGAAACATAACCCCTGTCATCTGTGCAATCAAAACGATGAAAACTGTTGTTAGTGCGCGATTCTTACATGTGTGGGCCTCTTTGAGCAGGGCAGCAAAGGTCGACCAGCCCCGCTGTTGCTGACCCTTTTATGGGCCAATGACCGCCTCGCCAACGCGTTCGCGACAAACTTACCGTTCTAGAGCCAGCCCGAGGGGGTTGAAATCGACTAAATTTTTATCCGTGCAAGTAGGGCCAAGGCAAGCAAGGACAAAGTTTTGTGTCAGCAAAATCCTGAGCACCAATTCGGAACCAAGGAAAATAAAGATTTTAAGATATCAAAAGTAAAAGTCTAACTTCCCAACTTAAACAACCTCACCCCTTTACCAACACCGCCCACAGATTATTCGTCATCGTCGTCAAGCAATCCCATGACTCCCGAGTTCATCACCTCCTCTTCGAGCAGCTCCCCCGGCTTCAGGGGCAAGGGCGTCATCTTCGGCGGCTCCGGAAGGTCCCCTCCCGCGAGTCCCGACCCCCCCAGGCTCGCCGGGTTTAGGAGCCCCCCTCCCGCCGCTGCCTCCTCGGCCTTAAGCATCGCTAGGAGATCGTCCCCGTCGTCGTCCTCCTCCTCCTCTGCCTTGAGCATAGCGAGCAGATCGTCCTCCTCGTCAGAGTCGGAATCGACGGCCAGCTTCATGTTCATCTGCTCCTCCAGCAGCCTCGCCTGCTCCTCCATCGCCCTGAGCTCCTCCTCCTTCCTGAGGTTCTCCAGCCTCTCCTTCTCCATGTTCATAGTCGCCTTATCGCTCACGGCCAGCATCTCGTTCATCCTCTCTTCCTCCAGCATCCTCTCCTCCTCCTCCCTCTTCTTCCACCTCTCCTCGGCCTCCAGCCTGACCCTCTCCTCTTCCTCCTCCTTCATCCTCTTGGCGTCCTGGGCCTTGCTCTTCTGCTTCTCCACGAGCTCCTTATACTGCCTCTCCTTCTCCTCCTGCGACGGGTGTGCCATTAAAGCGTTAGTACACCTGAAAATGCTCAGCATAAAAAGGCGGGCGAAAAAAAAACGTCTCTCTCACCTCCTCCTCCTTCTTCTTCTTCTCCGCCTCTAGTTTCTTCTGTTTCTCCTTCTCCTTCTTCTTCTGGCTTTTGCTCTTCCCCGCCTTCTCCGCCGGCGCTTCCTCATCCATCATCATAGCGATAAGGTCGTTCTCATTTTTCCTAGCCTCGCTTTCAGCTTCGTACTGCTTCTTAATCGATCGGCAGACGAGGTGAGAATATGCGAGACCCAGGATGTTGAAACCGTGAGTACTGGAGTTCGTTGATAAGAGGGGAGAAGAGGACGTAGATGAGGAGCAGTTTTTGAAGAGGAGGGAAGGGAGCTTGTCTTTCTTGTCCTTGGCGGAGAACTGCGGGAGGCAACGGGGTTTTTTACGCACGGGCGTCAGAACATTGCGTGGGCGGTGAAAAAAATTAAGAGCGGAGGACCACATACGTTCGCATCTCCCTTTCAAGGGTTTTAAATGATTGTCTTAACGTACCTCCTCGTTCAGAAACCATCCTCCCTTATGTTCCTTCCCCATGTCCTTGATAACAACTACGCCGTTCTCAATCCCTTCAACTTTTATGAGTTTCTGGTCTGAGTTAGGGTCGACGATTTCCTTCTTTTTCTTGATCTTGAACCTGACCTCGTCGATGTTCTTGATGCTGAACTCTTCCCTCATCAGCTAAGATACGAGCGGGGGAGGCCGTGGACGACATGAAAAAACGTTTTGATATGTCGTGTAAGATGGTGGTGTCATATATTCCTCCCCTTCTTCCCCCCTCTTCTTATTAAAAAAAAATAAAAAAACACTCACCTCCCTGACTTCCTTAAGCTTCATCTCCCCGCTCAAAACCAGCTCGAAGCTGCTCGTTGGATGCGGGTGCGTCAAAAGATTAGTGAACTTTATCGCAAGCCACGAGTCCTGATAAAGTGGGAAAGGCGCAGTCAAAGAATGCGAAACAAGCGCGGGGAGGTAATGCTCGTAGTTAACGGCCGAGAAGACTTCGGACCGGACGTTGTAAGTGTAGACGATGGTGGAGTTTTTATCCTTGCACTCCTTCTGAGTGAGAGGACCCAGCCACTTTATGACGCCGCCGGCGCCGACTCCGACTCCGACTCCTCCCTTTTTCTTCTTTGAGCCTGAAGCGAGGCAGCACGGTACCTCGTCCATCCCGTGAGTAGCTGAGAAATCAGAGAACTGTTTTAGGCTCTTCTTGTACAGGCTCGTGTAGTGGGGGGAGAGGGTCACCAGGAGATTGGAGACGTCAGACATCTTTATCTTGGTGAGGGATTCGAGCTGGTTGGGTGGCATCTTGTTGTAGAACGATTTGAGATCGTTCGCGCTGGAGGGGGCAGAGCTGGAGGTTACGGAGGTGGAGCCTGCGTTGTTGGAGTTGGAGGCGTCATTGTTGTTGGTGGCGTCGGAGCTGGTCTTCTTGGATTTGGACTTGCCCCCTGACTTTTTCTTCCCCATGTTGGTTGCGGTTGGTTGCGGTTGGTTTGCGGTTGGTTTGCGGTTGGTTTGCGGTGGTTTGCGGTGGTTTGCGGTGGTTTGCGGTGGTGTGGCTTTTGCTGTTCTTCAGCTGTTCTTGTCGCTGGTGCGGGTTCGGTCGGGTTAGTGTCTTCTTATTTATGAGCCGAATGGAATGGAATGTTGTTTCGAGGATTTGTGTTCCATTGTCGGCTCCATTGTCGGCTCCATTGTCGGGACAGACATTGTTGCTCACACGATGTTCACTAGTGGCAATATTAGTCGCTTCAGATAGTGTAACGTACCTGTAGATATTCAGGAAAGCTCAGGAAAGTTGGAAGATTAAAACGAATACGGGACGCGAAGAGAACGAAGTCTAATGCAGTCTCTAATTTGTTTACACACGCACTTCAAGCGAGTAACTATGAGACGAAAATAAAAGAGCCGGGTTATCAATTAAGAGTGTGCAACTAAGAGAGTTGCTGCTCGTCGTTAGCAGTGCCAAATTTGATAATGTGAATTATTTTGGGCTCATTTATCTCATTCCAGAATATTGCCAAAATATATTTTTGGCATTAAAACAAATGGCTGAAGTTCTACCGCCTCAAAACAACGCCGGCCTTCCAGGCGGTGCTCCTCAGATGCAGTATCAGCAGGTTAGCAATTGATATATCGTATCAGCGTATTATTCCAACAAATATGGCTCATATATGCAAATCTAGACTAACTTTCGGAGGGAGGGAACGAGTAAAGATTATAAAAGTCACATTGTGAACGATATCAGACACTTATATCTGGTTGAACAACATCGAGCACTATATATATATCACAGTATCCACCCCAACTATATTAAATCACCGTAAAATGCCGTAACATACCATATAAGTGACATATAAGTGACATATATCCACCCCCGTCTTCATGGAGGCAAAGTTTAGGGCAAAGTTTCCCCCTCCCAAACTCTCAATCAACGACACATCTAACATCCCTCTCCACATCCCTCTCTCCACACCCCTCTCCCTCCCTCTTAGGTCCGAGACGAGCGCGTCGACGTCGACGCCCCTGCCCACATCTCCGTCGACCCCGCCGGTCAGCTCGTCGCTAGCATGTTCGAGGAGTTCCTTACTAATTACGAGGCGCAAGATGGGTATAACTATACGAATCAGGTAAGAACGCAAATCAACGCAAATCAACGCAAATCAACGCAAATAACAGGCGACCGGCAGACACACACACCGCACACACACCCAACTAACTCCTCCCCCCGTCTCCCCCCCCCCCCTTCAGCTCCACAAAATGGTCTCCAGAGATGGCTCTACGCTCTTCATTGATTTCTCCCACATTTCCGACTTTGACTTTGAGCTGAAGGAGGTGAGGTCGTTTATACCACTACAGCACACACACAAAACCAATTCAATTCTAACTCGTTTTTTGCCCCCCCCTCACCCAGGCCCTCGAGATGGAGTTCTACCGCTTCACCCCTTTCCTCCGCCAGGGCCTGACCCAGTTCACCAAATCCCTCCACCCCACCTACGTCGAGAGCAGCAGCAACCAGCTCTTCGTCTCCATCTACAACCTCCCCGAAATAATGGCCGTCCGCTCCCTCCGAACGGACAAAATCGGTCACATCTGCTCCGTAATGGGCACCGTAACCCGAACCTCCGATGTCCGCCCCGAGCTCCTCACCGGCTGCTTCCGCTGCGGAAAGTGCGGCCACACACTCTCAGACGTCGAGCAGCAGTTCTGCTACACTCAACCTACAATGTGCACTAACCCGCGTTGCGACAACCGTAACGACTGGTCGCTCGAGACGAACGAATCTACTTTCGTTGACTGGCAACGTCTTAGAGTGCAGGAAAACTCGGATGAGATACCTCCAGGTAGCATGCCGAGGAGTATCGATGTTATCGTTAGGGGGGAGGTTGTGGAGAAGGCTAAGGCGGGGGATAAGTGTGTACTCACGGGATTCTTGGCTGTTGTGGCTGATAGTGGAGGACTGTCTAGGGCTGGAGAAGGTGAGAAAACAACCGTACCTTCTACACTACGAACTCTTTATACTCAATACTAACTATCTTCTCTCCCACAGCCGCCGTAAGCAGCAGGGCTAACTTCACCGGAGACGGCGTCGGTGGCCTCAAGTCCATGGGCGTGAAGGAGCTGACTTACAAGACCTGCTTCGTAGCGTCTTCCATCCTGCCGTTTGAGAGCCGCTCGGCACTTTCCAACGTTAGACCTGAGGATGTTATGGACCCTAATAGCTCAGCTAATAGGGCGGAAGATATCGCGAGGGAGTTCTCACCGGAGGAGAGGGAGGACATCCGGAGAATGAGGGGGAGGTGAGAACAATCGCCGCGAGCGCCGGATGTCACGGCACAACCACTTCTCTTACTAACGAGCGAACTTCACTACCACTCCAGCCCGGATTTGTACAACAACCTAGTCAACTCCATTGCGCCCAACGTCTTCGGTCACCAGGAAGTAAAGAGGGGGGTGCTCCTCATGCTCCTCGGCGGAGTCCACAAGACCACCCAAGAGGGCATCAAGCTCCGCGGCGACATCAACGTCTGCGTGGTCGGCGACCCCTCGACCGCCAAATCCCAGTTCTTAAAATACGTTCACACCTTCCTCCCCCGTTGCGTTTACACTTCCGGCCGCGCTTCTTCCGCCGCTGGTCTAACAGCTTCTGTGATGCGCGACAACGAGACGGGAGAGTACGTCGTAGAGGCTGGAGCGCTCATGCTCGCAGACAACGGTATATGCTGCATCGACGAGTTCGATAAGATGGACCAGGGGGACCAGGTTGCCATTCACGAGGCGATGGAGCAGCAGGTGAGAAATAGAACAACACTGCGATGGTCCTTCCCTGTTGGGCCTCTATAATGTAACTAATTCCTCTGCTCTTTCTCTTTCGCGCCTCGACAGACCATCTCAATCACCAAGGCCGGCATCACGGCGACCCTCAACGCCCGTGCCTCGATCCTTGCGGCCGCGAACCCTATCTTCGGCCGCTACGACCGCGGGAAGACTCTCAAGGCCAACATCGCCCTGAGCGCTCCCATCCTCTCTCGTTTCGACCTTTTCTTCGTCGTCCTTGACGAGATGGACGACTTGAACGATTTCAGGATTGCCCAGCATATCATCGACGTCCACTGCAAGAAGGAGACGCAGGTGGAGCCCCCCTTCCAGCAGGAGCAGCTCAAGAGGTACATCCGCTTCGCTCGTAGCCTGAACCCCCGCATAACATCCGAGTCTCAGGATCGGCTCGTAGAATGCTACAGGATGCTCCGACAGGGGGACACCCTCGGCCGCAACCGCACGGCCTACAGGATCACAGTGCGCCAACTCGAGTCGATGATCAGGCTGAGCGAGGCACTGGCGCGCCTACACTGCGACGACGAGGTCAAGCCAGCGTACATCGACGAGGCGTTCAGACTTCTTAAAAAATCCATCATCCACGTAGATACGGAGGACGTGACGTTCGAGGAGGAGGGAGAGGGAGAGGGAGAGGGGGTGGAAGGAGACGAGGGGAAGAAGGAGGAGGAGGCCGGGTCGAGGGAGGAGCCGGCGCCGCTCGGAGAGTTCGACCCCAACGCCCCCACCCCGACCGCCACCACGGAAGCTCCGGACGACCAGGAGAACTCGGGCAGTGGCGCTGCCAATGTCATCCAACCCGCCGCCCCTCCGCAGCCGAAGAAGAAGGCTGCGAAGATGAAGATCACGTTCGAGATCTATCAGCAGATCTCGACGGCCTTCGCGACCATGATACGGCGGAAGGAGGACGCGGGCGTCACCGTAACTTGGAAGTCTGCCATCGAGTGGTTCTTGGAAACGAAGGAGTCAGACATCGGCGGCGACGTCGAGGAGCTAGAGAAGATGAGGCGCTTAGCCAACAAGGTCATCAAGAAGCTAATCAAGAGCGACGGTATCCTGGTGTTCCTGGCCGAGGCAGAGGACGGGGAGGGCGACACTGACCGTCCGCTAGGAGTACACCCCAACTACGCCATCGAGTGATTTAATAATAGTAGTGAAGGGAGATGAAAACAAAACACACTCGGAGCGTTGTTTAAAAAAATATAAAGTTCAAGTACCCTGTTAGGGTTAGCATTATTTATTCATTTTACCGATCCTCTTTTGCGACATATTCGGCCTCGTGGATTTCAATAGGGTAGCTGTCGAAGTGCCCTCTATCAAGCCCCTCCCTGAATCCTCGGTCCCCGACCGCAACGTACGACTTCGCTCTCACAATTTTCCCCGTGTCTTCGTTAAAAATCTCGAGGCTCTTGGCCGTGTACCAGTCTCCTTCTACGAAGATGCTCTCGAGGTAATCTAGATGCGTCCGCTTCTCCGCGTTCACGAGGAATAGCTCGCCGCTCACTTGCCCGCTCAGCGCAGGATCAGGAGCGGGAGGGCACATAAAGGGTATGCCGTTGTTGCCGATCGTCATTGTAAAACGTTCTTTAGTCTTGCCGCACGAGACGAATGTCGCAGAACCGGAATACGCGGCGTTCTCTGACAGGTACACGTTGTAATTGTGAAATCCCCGCTTCAAAGTCCCGTACACAAATATTAGTTCCTTCTCCTCCTCCCTCTCCTTGAGCCTCTTGACCTCGTCCTCCAAGAAGGCGATCCTGCCCTCCAAACGTTGGATGGTGGTGTTCACAGAGGCTGCGGCTTGCATCATGATGGCGGGGGAAGGTAGAGCAGCAGCATCAGAGCTGCCCTCGAGCACCTCCGAAAAGGGATTCGAGTTGAGCTGACCGCCGTCGCCGCTCTTGGCCCTAGGGCTTGAGGAGTGAGACTCGTCAATGCTCATCGACAAGGAAGTCACACTTGCCTCCACCTTCGAGAGGTGCCCCAAGTCGTCCCTGACCTTGGGCGTCGAGAGGATCTGAGCAAACGTCCAGTTAGAATAAATAGAAGTGAAGAGAGCGACAACTTAAGCGACTACAATCACCCAGCCTCTCACCTTGGCCATTATAGGCCACACCGGCCTCTTCACCTGCAGCGTGTAGGTGTATTCCCCGGCCTTGCCGCCGCTGCTGTCCCCCTTCATCGTCTGCACATACTGATCGCCAGAGTAGAACTCCACGTTCCTACCATTCGCGCAGAACGTCAAGCGCAGGTCCTGAGCGAAGAGAGGAGATGAGTTAGTAGTGTTGTAGATGTAGGTTATGTATAGGCGACATGTTAGGCTTTGTTACATTCATGTTACATTCATTGTGGCTCACCTTCGCCCCAGAACCGACTCCGGAGTCGTACGTCTCAGCTCCGTCCCGCAGGCTCGGAAAGAGGGTGAGGTAGGGCGTCTTCGAAGGGAGCAGGTTCGTCGGCAACCCATAGGACAGGCTTGACGCTGAATGAGTTAGCAGCAATGGACCTGTGCTAGTGACGAGAGTCCATCGGAGGAGGGTTTGAAGGAGCGGTGAGGGGGCCATGGCGGACATGCTGGTGTGCGGGCGCCTTTGAGTACAAGTGTCAAAGAGATTTCAGCCAAAAATGCAAAAGCCAAGACCCCCAATTTCATTCGCCTGATTTCTTCCTCACCGTTGCGTTTTCAAGCCATCAAAAAAGCCTCGTGCCGCGTAAAATATATTTTCATACTCAACACCAACAAGACACTGCCTGAAAAATGAAATTCTCCCTTAATAGCCTATTTTCACTTCTGACCATCGGCGTCGCCGTCTCATACGACCTTGCTCCTGAAGGATCTGAGATGCACGACCCGGACCAGTGCACTGCCATCTTGGTTTCGGCCGGAGCTGCCGCCGACGGGGTCGGCTCCATGACCACGCACACGAACGACTGTCTGGTGAGTTGCGCACAGCCCACAGAAAACAAATACCGCGTCAAGTCAACTCTGGACCAGCGAATCAAAAGAAGAAATGAGTCTGACCCAAATAACTCCCGCAGGACTGCGACTTCCGCCTCGCCAAGGTCCCCGCCAAGGACCACGCCCCTGGAAGCATGAGGAAAATCATTGGTGGCCGTGCCCAGTACCCTCGCTACATCGGCGATGACAGGGGATCCGTCTACACCAAGGACAAGATCATCCCCGGCCTGTACGACTGGGACACCACCGAGGCGCTTGGCGAGATCCCGGAGGTCGAGCACACGTACGCCTACCTCGACGGCGACTACGGAATCCAGAACGAGCACCAGCTCGCCATGGGCGAGTCCACCTGCGGAGCCCTCCTCCACGCCGTCCCCACCTTCGACGGCGGAGACTCCCTCTTGGAGATGTCGGAGCTTTCGAGGATTGCCATGGAGAGGTGCAAGACCGCTCGCTGCGCCAACCAGCTCATGGGCGACCTCGCCGTCGAGTACGGATTCTATGGAGCCGTCTGGAAGGGGGACGACATGACCGTCTACGGAGAGGCGGGAGAGGCCATGACCATCAACGACAAGACTGAGAGCTGGATGTTCCACATTCTCTCCGACGACACCGGCGCCAGCGCCGTTTGGGTCGCCCAGCGCGTCCCCGAGGGACACATCGCCGCCGTCGCCAACGGCTTCGTCATCAAGGAGATTGACTTGGACGACACCGAGAACTTCATGGGAAGCTCCAACATCTACGACGTTGCCGAGCGCGCCGGTCTCTGGACCAAGGGCGAGCACTTCAGCTTCGCCGAGGTGTTCGGAATGAACCGCGGCCACCTCTCTACCTACGTCAACAGGCGCGTCTGGCGCGTTTTCGACCTCGCCGCCCCTTCCCTCAAGCTGCCCGCCAAGACCGATGTCTGGGCCCGTGACTACCCCTTCTCCGTCCCCGTCGACAAGGGGCTGACCGTCGCCGACGTCGCCGCCATGCAGCGCGATTACTACGAGGGCACCGAATTCGACACTAGCAAGCAACCCGCCGGAGGACCTTACGGAAACCCCGCCAGGGTCGACCAGTCTCCCGTCGACGGCATGACCAAGGACGAGCTCGTCGAAGGGAGGTGAGAGTGCGTGAGGAGCGAAGCGACGAGATTTGAGAAAGTGTACTGGATTACTAGATATCGACGCACGCGGCCGATACCAACTTCTTCGCCGTTTCTAACATTACCAACGCCCTTTCCATTGCGTCGCAGGTTCGAGCGCACCATCTCCCTCTTCCGTACCTCCTACTCCTTCGTCACCCAGTCCCGCTCCACCAAGCCCGACATTGTCGGAGCCCTGACCTGGTTCGGACAGTTCACTCCCCACGCGACCGTGTACATCCCCGTGTACGCCCACGTTTCGGAAGTCCCCGAATCCCTCTCCACCGGAGCCCTCCAGAGGCTCGACCGCAAGGCCAACTGGTGGGCTTTCTCCGCCGTCGGCAACTACGCTGCCCAGTGGTTCAGCTTCACCATCGGAGAGATCAGGACTATGCAGCACAAGTTCGAGGACGAGTGGTTCAAGAACCAGGACAGTGTTGAGGAGGTGAGGCGCAGCGAGGAGCGAAGCCACGAGCTGAGAATGCACGTTTTTTTAAAGTTAACATTGTTGTACCAACTTCACCGCCGTTTCTAACGCCGACGATACGACCTTCCATACGACTCGCTTCGCCCCTCGCAGCTCGGCTTGACCATTCAGGGATTCGGCGGGGACGTCGCCGCCGTTGGCTACTTGACCGACTGGTGCAACGAGCAGGCCCTCGACGTTCGCACCCAGTGGTGGGAGTTCCTCGATTACTTGATGGGCAAGTACCGCGACGGCATGATGATGGACAAGATCCATACCGAGACCATCAGTCCCACGAAGCTCTTCTACCCTCGCTGGTGGCTCGAGATGGTCGGATACTGGGGATTTCCCGGAGCCACCTATGAGGACGCCAAGAAGGCCAACGAGGGCGAGCACGACTACAACCTCGAGTGGGACGAGAAGCCCGAGCACAAGAAGGACCAGAAGGAGGCCGAGGAGGCCATCGAGTCTTATCACAACAAACCTCCTCCCAACACTGAGACGCTCGGAGCCGCCTCCCCCGTCCCCGTTGGAACCTCCGCGTCCCTCGGACCTATCATCTTGGCGGGACTTGTTGGGGCCGTCTTCGGAGTCTTCGGAAAGGTCTACGCCGACAAGAAGGCTTACGCTGGCTACGCTACCATTCCTGTGTAAAGCATTTGATTCGATTTTGTTACGTAGGCGTATGAAGAGTTTTATAATAATTAAATAACTAAACTTTTAATAGGCTAAATGTTGTTGTTGTTGTTGTTCTTCCTTTCTTTACGATCCTCCCCCCCCCGCTCTTCCCCTCTCCCTCTCCAACCCTCTCCAACCCTCTCCTGACAAATTAACCCTTCTTCTCAAGCGTTTACTTGGTTCGTTGCAGCAGCGACGACGGCCGGGGCCAGCATCTGGTCCAACTTTGTCGCGTCGGTTCCAAAGAACACCGTCGAGTTGCAACCTTTTAGGCTGTGGCCAGTCTTGTCGAGAAGAGCAAGCCTTACGGCAGTATCGCTTCCCTCGATCATATCAGCTGCTTTTCTAGCGCCGTCGGCTCTGATCTTCTCACTTTCAGCAGTTCCGCTGGCAACGATCTTCATGCTCTCCGCCTTGCCCTTTGCCTCAATTAACGCGGCCCTCGCTTTTCCCTGCGCGACGGTTTCGTACTTCTGAGCCTCGGCAGCTGCAACGGCGCCTTGGGCCAGGCTAGATTGCAGCTTTGGATCCGCGGGAACGGCTGACACCACGTTGATGCTGGTGATGCTCACACCGTAAGTTTTCGTGATCTTGTTGGCCTGATCGACGCAAGAATTCAGCTTGTTTGGATCGAAAAGAGGCGAAGCGGTTGGAACCTCCGCCTCATCGTGAAGAAGCGCGCCCTCGCCTCCCTTAAGAGCGGCGGCAGAGAATGCCGTAGTCACCCCAACGTCAGACGAAGTGTGGGATTTCTCCACGACCGCGGCGACATTAAAGGTGTCTGAATAGTTTACGGCTCCAATAAAGGCAGCGAGAGATGCCTCCGACTGCTTCAAAACGTCATTCGTTAGTTTCGTGATGTCTCCCAGATTGGAGTTGACGTTGTCCGATCCGTTCTTGGAGATGGTGTCGGCAGAGTTTTTCGCCGCAATGTGCGCGTCAGTGATGCGCCAAATTACGGTTGCCCTGACGGCCATGAGAACGTTGTCGGCGGAAGTCGCCTCGATCCTCTGCATATCATGACTCTGGATCTTCATCGAGATATACTTTTGGAACTTGTGGTTTCGATGGGTCAGGAGGTAGGTGTCACCGCCGTCCAGAATGACCTGCCTTCCGTTGTCCTCCGTAACAGCACAGTAGCCTTCATCAACAGTGACGAGCGTCAGCGGGCCCAGCTTAATGACGTTGTTGTTCAGGTCGAAGCTTTTCTGATACACCAACACCGGATCCCTCCACTGGTGGAGCCCTGGAGGAAGCAGAATCGGCTGTCCTTTATTCAAGGCCAGCCCGATCTTGCCCTGCTCGATCACGAGAAGCGATCGATCGCCGTGCACGATCGTGTTCACACCGTAGCTCTGCACCTTGTCATAAGAGTAGAAGGGGTCTAAGATGAGGTGGTTGCCAGTCCCGTGAAAGTGATATCCTCCGCGGCCGTCGTATACCGGCATCACATGCCCGTCAGGAACCGTGAAGGTTTTGACAAGGCACGGGCAGAAACAGCACAAGGAGCGGAAGAAACAGTTGATCCACGGGGTAGAATTCTGCTCGACGGCGTCCACCTCTGCAGCTGTGGGGACGCGGTAGGAGGAGTCGAGAAGGCCGTGCTGTTGGAGGACCTGCGGGCGATTCGGAGAATGTTTTTTTGTGAGTGAATGAATGAATCGGGTGAGTCTTGAAGACGTTTGTATCTTTACTCTTAACAACATTTAAACGACGCACTAGAAACCCCAGCCCCGTCCCCCCGCTACAAATCAGTGTCCAACACGGGCAAATTGGGGCGAGACCCCCCTTATCCAACGTTGATAGCCATTAACATCCTCTTTTCCCAACTCCTGCGACCAAACTAGTGCCGTTCATGTTTACCTGGTAAGCAGGTGTATCTTCCGGGGCCGTTCCTTTCGCTTTTGCTTCTTCATGACGCGATTGCTGTCTTTGCATCTGCATTGGATTAGAAACTGGCTTAATTCTTGACGTTTTCAGCTTGCTAGCCCCTTTTTGATATTTTTTGGTTTCGCTTCTGCTGCTGCTCTGACCTCCTCGCCCCAGTCTTGTATTTGGAGATCTCATAAAAATTCCCGTCCGATTAAAGCGGTTTCACATAATAATTGAGCACTTGACATATTACCTCGACCATAAATCTCTGTTCCTGGTGACTTCGACGGCTCTAATCCTTCCTTCCCAAACAACCATATTCGCTCCTCCGTTGCTCGACCCACTCCTCTGAACCCTGTCAAAATCTGTGTCGCGCCCTCAACTGAAATCTCGACTGAAAATGCCGCCGCGCTCATCCACGCGTCGTAAGCGCGTCGCAGAAACTCCACCTTCAACGTCAATATCATCTCCAAAGAAAGGACGAAAGGATGCTCCACTAGGCTCCCGCGGCAAACAGCGTGAGGGGGAGGACGTCCTGCCGTCGTCTTCCGACGTTGAGATGGACGACGCCGCCGACGACGAATCTTCTGTGGGTTCCGTCTCCGTCTCTGTGCGGACATCGAGATCTGCCAGCAAGTCTTCGAAGTCTTCGAAGTCTTCCAAGTCTGCCAAGTCTTCCAAGTCTTCCAAGTCTACCACAAAGGCGAAGGCCGCCAAGAAGTCGAGCAACGTCAAGAGCAGCGCGAGGAAGAGCGGACGGGGAAGCAGGGTTGGCAGGGATATTGAGGAAGAGGACGGCGACGAGGGGGAGGATGATGCTGTCGAGCAAATAAATGAACAAGTTGTGAATGATGAAGTCGACGAGGAAAACGTCGACGAGGACAATGAGGAGGAAGTTGAAGTAGACGAAACCCCGAGCCGTCACCACAAACATCACCACCACCACTATCACAAACGCAACCACAAACATCACCGCCACCACCACGATGATGACAATGACAATGATGAGCCCGAGAATCAGCCCCTCGCTCCGGCTCCCATTCCCGCTCCCGCTCCCGCAACCGCCCCTTCCCCGCTCCACTCCCGCTGGTCTCCTACTTCCCTAAACCGCGCCCTCCGCAACCGCTTCCACCGCCTTGACACCGAAGAGCAAACAGCCGCGAAAAACTCCAAATGGAAATCTCTCTTCTTTGCCCTGTTGAAGCTCACCCTCGTGGTCGCGGTTATGAGCTTGAACTACCAGTTGGTCGGCGAGAAGAGCAACGTTAGTTATGCCTTGGTGAAGATGTTGACGGGGAAGGTTACTCCAAAACAACAACAACCTGAAACGGCTGACGTTGTCGACATTGTGGAGACTGAACCCCCGCCCCCACCTACCGACTCAGGTGAGAGTGTGCAAGGAGCGGAGCGACGAGCTGAAAAGCGCGTGTACTGGATATCGATATACATGGCCGATACTTCACACCGCTACATTATTCTAACTCGTCGCTTCGCTCCTCGACTCACTCCCCTTCTATTGCGACTCGCTTCGCTCGTCGCAGACTCGGAATCCTCCGCCTCAACCTCTGTCTCTGTCGTAGCATCCCAAATCACCGACCTCCGTTCCGAGTTCTTTCCCGCCTACGAATCCGTTAAAAAATGGTCCGAAACGATTGACGTCGCAGAGAAGTCCCTAGCGGAATACGAGAATGCGCCGGATAACTCCATGGTCAAAAGGAGGGCCTTCGAAAGCCTCCCGAAGTTGGTCGAGGAGGTAAAGGAGGTGAGCGACAGTGAGGAGCGATACCACTATCAACGCCACGAAAGTCTAACTCGTCGCTCCGCTCCTCGGCTCGCTTCGCTCGCTGCTCCTCGCTACGCTCGTCGCAGACTAAGACAGTCGACTTCATGCCCGAACCCAATTCCCCCTCCTCCTCCTCCCCTCCTCCGCCCTCCCTCCCCTCCCCCCCCTCCGTCGACTGCGCCACTTTCGACGATCTTGAAGACTTCGTCACCTCACTTAAAGAGGATGCCGAAGCCCAGGCCAACGATGTTGTAACTAACGAAAGTGGCAAAATAAGAGAATACGTCGTTCAAGTATTTCAAGATGAAATGTCGGCGGCTCATTTCGAAGAAATGGACGATGAACAGTCTGATTCAGTTGGCGATCCGCTCGATTCATTCGATATCGATGAAGTCATCACCTCTAAAATCAAAGAGGTGAGAAACTGCAAGGAGCAACATGACGAGCCAGGAATGCTTTTTATACTCGCCGGAATGCTTTAATTCCCTTCCTTCTCCGGCTGCGCTAGTAGCTCCAAGTATAGAGCGCTCGATACTCGCGATTGCTCGGTCGGTCGCTCCGCTCCCTCTATACTCGCCGGAATGCTTTAATTCTGCTCCGCCACTACCACCGCTACATAATTCTAACTCGTCGCTCCGCTCCTCGGCTCGCTTCGCTCCCCACACCCCGCTTCGCTCGTCGCAGCTGACACAAGAAATAGAAAACGCCGAACCTCCTCCATCCAACGTCTCCACCCCTACCTCCAACCTCTCCGACTCCAACTCCACCTCAACCCTCCCCCCTTCACCTCCAACCCTCCCCAACCCCCCCCCGCCACCCAAATTCGACCACGCCGCAATTCGCGCTGGCGCTACGATATCCTCCTCGACCCCTTTCATCAACCCTCTCCCTCTCTCCCAAAGGATTGCGACGAAATTCTTCCACCTCTACCACGGCATAAATTCTTACTTGGATAAAATAATAAGCGACGGCGAAGGGAAGATATGTTGGGACGCCAGGATTGGCTTCAAGGTCATGTTCAAGGAAACCGTTCACGTCGAGAGTCTTGTCATCAAGAGTGAAAACGACCTGGGGAAATTTGTCCTTTTCGGGATTGAGAAGGTGACGGAGACGACGAAGACAAAGAAGACGAAGAAGCCAACGAAGGGAACTGAGAAGAAGACCAAGATGGGCAGCTACATCTGGAAGCACACTGGAGATTGGAACGAAGACGCCGAGCAGGAATTTCACGTTAAAGGAAGTAAGAGACTGGACGGACTAGAGGTGGAGGTAAGAAGAAAGACGAATGAGAGAGATTAAGGAATAACGAGAGCGGCAGAGCGCTCGATACTCGAAATTTCGAGGAAACAATCTAATCACCGCTTCATAATTAATTCTAACTTGTCGCCACAATAACCACAGATCAACCCCAAAAAGGGCGAAGAAATCTGTTTGGAGAGGTTCAAAATCCATGGAAAGCGCGCAAGCTAAGAAAAATTAAGTACATGTTTGACACAGCAAAAATTACTCATTTGCTTCAAATCAAATTATTACTCCCCCCCCTCTCTCCCCCCAAAATTTCCTCAGCTCCCCCTCAACCCACACTACACCACACTAACCCTAACACTAACTATAAAACTAGACCCTCTGCCTGACTCGTGCCGGAGCTCATCTTGAGCAAATTAACCCACCCTTGCCTCTCCTCCTGACTACTCGCCAAAAGGCTTATCTCCTTGTCGAACTCCGAGCTCCCATCCACCAGCGGCTTGATGGTAAACAAAAATTCGCCTGGGTACTTGTCGCTGTCGACAGACGTCACGATGGAGGAGGTGAGATTTATTGCGGAGCCCTTTATCGGCGCCTGCTGGTTCTTGAACTCCTTGTCGCTTTTGTAGTAACTCAGCTGAGAGTTTGACAGCACGAAGTAGCGCGAGTTCCAATTCCTGCGCCCTAGGAAGCTCGTTCCTCCGCCCTTCTTCTTCAGGTATCCAGCCTTGTGCAGGGCGTTCTGCTGGTCCATCACGACCGCCGACTGTGACCAGTTCATTGTGTTTTCTATTTTGATTTTTGAGGGTCGACGGCCGTCATTCACGTGGAGGCGCTCTACAGCCGTTGACGGGGACATCGGAACGGAGCTTTCGCTGGGCCGAGGGGGCGGTGGAGGGGGGGGGGTCGACATGTTTGACCTTTCATCGTCTGCCACGGGAACGGGAGGAGGGCCAGAGGGTGGACCGACGCTGACGCTGCCGTCGCTCTCTCTAACAACCGGCTCGCTTGCCGCCTTCTTCTCCTTCTCTTCCTCCTCAGCTTCTTCTTCCTCTCGCTTCTTCTTGGCGGCCTTCTCTTCCTCTTGCTTCTTCTCTTGCTCCTCTCTCTCTCGCTCCTCCTCCTCCTCCTTCGACTCCTCTATCTCCTCCAGTAGTTCCAACTCAGTTGGCTTCTCCCATTGAGCCAAACCGATTTGGTCGTTCTGGTAGTAGACGGACCCGTTATCGTCGGTGAGGACGGACCACTCGCTCGCTCTCTCCACCACACTTTCCCTTTCCTTGATATCCAGCTCCTCCAAAGGTTTCTTCTCGTCTTCCAGGAGGTCGTCAGGCTTGTCCCACTGGGTCTCCCCGGTCTCCTTGTTCTGGTAGTAGTCGCCCGCCCCATTAGGGTCCGACAGCACGCACCACAGTTTTCCCTCCTTTGTCTTCACCGCCTTCTTGACAATTACTTTGTCTGGCTCCTCGAAACTCTCGGGCATCTCGTAGGTGGTGGAGTCCGTGAAGGTGTTCCTGTTTTGAATGTTGGTTGTGGGGTTGTGGGGGTTAGGGGGGGGAGCGGGGCAGGGGGGTTATAGGGGAAGTTTTCTGCGAATAGCTTTTTGCACTCACCAGTAGTAATCGTACCCCTGGTTGTCCTGCAATTTCACCCACGCCTTGGCCTCTCTGTCGAGCTCAGCCTTGGGCTTCGCCTTTCCTATGCTCGTGTCGGCGCTGGTTACTTCCGAGACGGTCGTGGTGGAGCTACCGTTCCTCTTCTTGACGACGATTCCCATGGCCTCGCGCATCTGCTTCTCAAAGCCTGAGAACGGCGAGGCGAGGGTCATCCTGACTGACTCGCTCCTGTCGCCCTCGCTCAGGCTCCTCTCCTTCAGCAAACTATCCCTCTGCAGCTTGTTGTCCTCGTTCAGTTGTCTGGCCTTCGCTTGGCGATCGGCCCAGTCGTTCCACTCGTCTCCCCTTAGCTTCTTCTGACCCTTCTCGCTCAGCGCCTCGAATTTGGCCGCCATGTGCTCCTGACAGACGGGCCACTTGCCCCCGTCCATTCCGGCCTCCTCCCTGACAAAGATCTCATTGCTTGCTAGCTCCTTGTCGCAGCTCGCGCAGCAAATGTGGCCGGGGTGCCAGCTCTTGTCCAGAGCAACCTGCCTCGCCCCCAGAATTCCATCACCGCAACCAGAACAGACGTGGTCCGCGAATACCTCCTTGTACGCATTTTCGCAGTAGGGGAACCCGTCGTTCATGTAGATGGCATCCGTTTCCTTGAAGGTGACGTTGGTGATGAAGCAGCGGTGGCAGCCACGGTGGTACACCGTATTGTTACCCTTGCCGTCCTGTAGCGTCAGCGCGTCGTCCTCAGGCTTGATCGGGAGGCCACAGCCAATGCACCTCGAGCAGAGGCAGTCTAAGTAACATTCTCGGCAGAAGGGGTAGTCCTTGTGCGGAAAGAACTCCAGGGGCCGGTCGTTCTCGTCGTACAGGTCCTTGTGGCACTTGACGCAGCAGAAGTGGTTCTTGTGGAACACTTTGCCCAAAGCTTCCACGGGCACTTCCCCAGGATTGATGGGGAACTTGCACGCCGCGCAGGCATCTCCAAACTTTCGGCCGTAGCATTGGAGGCAGTAGGGCATTCCGTCCTCCGGCCCTTGGTAGATGGGCTTGCCCTGGGCGACCTCGCTCATTGGACGGGTGCAGCTCTGGCACGTCAGGCAATCCTCGTGCCAGTGCTCTCCGAGAGCTTCAACTCCGTTGCTAACAATCGCCTGATTGCAGCGAGCGCAAGTCTCCCCGAACAGCCTAGCGTACTCCTCTTCGCAGTACGGCATGAGCTCGTGCGCAAAATAAACGTACATCCCGTCGTCGTTCTTGGGAATCGGCTTGTTGCTGCTGGTGCAGACGAAGCACTCCGGGTGCCACTTTCTTCCCAAGACGCTAACAATTGAATCCTTCATGACCTCGTCGCACTTGGTGCACTTTTCTCCGAACGTCTCGAAGTAACCTTCGATGGAATAAGGGTGGCCATCTCGGCTCATGTACTCCTCTGCCAGCTTGACGCCAGTGGCGGCGCAGCGGAAGTGATCGGGGTGCCAGTAGCCCCCGCAAGCCTCGATCGTGTCTTCCACGTCCAAGAGAACGTGGTCATTACAGCCCAGGCACCTAGGCATGAAATTGGTCTTGTAGCACTCTTCGCAGTAAGGCATCTTGCCCCTGCCGTCTTCCTTGTTCTCCCTCGCAAAGAACTTTCCGTCCGGAAATTCCTTCTCGCAAGAGTCGCAGTTGAAGCATCCGCGGTGCCAGATCTGATTAAGAGCCTGAACGCCCTGCTCGACACCACTGTTGATGGGCACGACATCGAGGCACTTGGGGCAAGTGTGGAAGAGCTCAACGTAGCTCTCCTCGTTGTAGGGCGTCTTATTCTTGACCAAGATTGGGTCGCTGATTGGCAGCTCTTGGCCGGAATGTGCGCACTTCAAATGCTCCGCGTGCCACTTGAATCCCAAGGCGTAGAGACAGTTTTGATCCTTTCTGGCGTGCTTGAGACAGTGTGCGCAAAGGGTGTGGAGGCCGAATGTTTGAAGGTACCCGACCCGGCTGAAGGGCTCGTCGTCCTTCAAAATGAAGTCCGATTCGCAAAGGTTCTGAGCGGTAACCACGCAGATAAAGTCCGACTTAAACCAGCGCTTGCCGCTCCTGGCCACCACTTCGTCGTCTTCAAACCACACCTCGGGGCCCAAGTCAACTAAGTCCTCGTCGTCCTCGTCATCTTCATCATCCTCATTGTCACTATCGTTTTTCAAAGTTTCAGAGTAGTTGTTCGCCTTGCCGCCAATTCTCAGCAGCACGGGCTCCTCGACGACCTGCGACGAGTGAAGCAAGTCGCAATTGAAGGGGCGTCGGTGATGTTAGAAATGGCGAAGAATTTGGCAGCAGCACCGTTCCATAAGTGTCGAGCATGTCCGTCAATATCCAGTACACACGCCTTCTCAGCTCGTCGCTTCGCTCCTCGCACACTCTCACCTCCTCCGATACCCCTTCACTTGGATTGGTGTCCGCGGCAACACTAGTTCTTTGGTTCTCCTCGATAATTTCTACTTCCTCGATCTTCTTCTCTTCCTCCACGATCGACTCCTGCCTCGCGGTGCGGGTCACAACCTTCTCCGTCTCCGGAGCCTCTTGGGTAGCAGCAATGCGCTCGGTTCGCTTCTCCCTCAATCCCATGATGCTTCGCTTCAAGAGAATGAGCTTTTCGGCGATGTCGGCCTCGTCCTCCTCCTCAGAAATTCCTTGGATGTAAGTCATTGAGACATTTCCCGACAGGACTCCCAGGTACTTGCCATTGCGAAGGACGTGCGAACGGAAGGGAGCGCCTTGAGAGCTGTTGGGAATGTTAACGACGCTGGCGCGGCTGGTGGTAGTCTGTGTCCGAAAGTCGCCGCCAGCGGATGTGCTGTAAGCGCCGTCGTCCGCATCTTCATCCTCCTCCACTTCGCCCTCGTCAATGTTCTTGCTCGACTTGATGAGATCCTCGAAGGCCTTGTCCAGCGGAATTTCACACTGCCCGATGATGGGGGCCTCGTTGTAAATTCCCCTTCGAACGACGGCCGAGATGCTCTGCGTCGCCAGCCATTCGCAGTCGGCGACTACGGGGAACATGTCCTCGATGTCTCTGTTGTCCCAGCACCACTCTGGATGCTGTACCGTTTCAGAGGAGTCAGCAAGGTCGGTTTCGCTCACACTGCTGTTACCCTTGGACTTGGAAGACTTCTTGTGGAATGCCTTCGCAGCTGCGGGGTTGGAGCAATCGGTAGGAGCAGTCGCGTAGTCATTCTCGTAGAAGCAACTGGTGAAAGTGACGCAAGCAGGGCCCGAGTAGCCGTCGAATTTGACCGCCCTCTTGGCCTTCGGGTTTGAGGTTTCATCGGAAATAGTGAATTTGAGGTCAGTTACGCACGTAATGAGCATGTCCGCCCCGTTCTTGGCCCCGTCGGAACTGATGGGCCCGCGGGCGATGTATGGTTCCCTGGCATTCATGGCAAAGCTCGCGAGGACCGGGCGGTGGTCGCTTTGGTTGAGGGTAGGCGCGCTAGAATAGAGCGTCTGGTACAGTTGGGGAGCCGCGCCAGGGAGGCTTTTCCATAGAACTCGGTCGCAATAACTCGGGTTCTGGTGCTTCTTGTTGCTGTAGCCATCCTTTCCCTTGAGCATTCTGTAGGTGGGAGCGAAGTCTATCGCGCCCTCCTCAAAGTCACACATAACAGTTTTACTGTGCATCTGTTTCCTAAGCTGGTCGTGGTCATTCAGTTCGTAGCGCTGGTCTTCGTCCATGGCCATGCCCACGACCTTTTTGTACTCCTTCTCGGTTCCATGGTTACCCATGTCAACGCGGTAGTTCAAGTCTCCAAACCAGAAGACGTGGTCAAACGTATGCAGGAAGTCCATGCCTCTGACAGGCATATTTCCGTGTGCGTTACCTTCGATATGGACGCCGTTGACGATCTCCTCGTAATTCTCCTGGCGGATGTGGAGGCGAGTAACTCGGGCAGCCAGGTGACACGTCACGAAGCCCAGCGACGTGGTGCCGTCGATAATGAAGCCAGTCGCGACTCCGCCCTTGTTACCGAGGATGTGAGCGATTCCTGTTGCTTCTGTGCTCGAGGATAGGTGCGTGATCCTCTTCTTTATGTCGCTCCTCACGATTGTCACCAGGTGGATACCCCACAGGCTCCTCTGCGAGAGAAGAACGTACGCGTTCTTCGCGAAACCTTTGTCGTGGTCCGTCCCCGTCGTCATGCTCTGTATTTTGTTCTCCGCCTGGAGCCTTTTCTTGAGCTTCGTGCGGGCAGACTCGCCGCAGAGGTGGTCTTGGAGGGCCTTGAACCACTTCTTTTTCTCGTTGCACTCTTGGAAACCAATGGCGTAAATGTCATGCTGACCTGCGGGGAGCCAGTCCTGTTAAGAGGGTGGGGTGGGGGGCGATTAGAATCGTCGGATCGAAGGAATCCGAGAACAATTTGGGCCCGCGCTCACCTCTAGCTGACCAATATCCTCTGGGGGCTTCTTCTCTCCGACATTCCAAGTCGCAGTCAAAATATTCAGACTCTCTCCGCTAGGCAGAGGGAGCGTCTCGTCGCTTTCCGTCCCCTTGAACCCCGCCTGCAGCGCCCTGACCCTCCCCAAAAACCTCTCCTTCAAATTCGCGCTCGCGAAGCTCAAGCTCACGACCGTCATCCTGCAGTGGGAGCTGTACTCCGCGTCGGTGTGCTGCTGAAGGATCTTGGCGCCCTCGGAGGACACGCCTCCCAAGGTAGGGTAGCTTATGTCGACGCGTTTGGGGAGGTGGACGGAAGGTTCAAGGATACAGTCCTTGACGCGGGCGACGGGGGAGTCCGACTGGAAGGGGGAATGGGGGAAAGGGGGAAAGGGGGAAAGGGGGAGGTGATCGTTAGATAAGCGAGAATTCCAAGACCCGCGACCTCCCATCGCTAACTTAATCGCTTCGATTCTCACAGTTATATACCCCCCACAACTTACCTCATCTCCAAACGCCACCGTAAACTTCTCGCAATCCAAAACCACAATAGTCTGATGCTGCATCCCCAACGCGTTAAGCGTAGCGCACTTAAAGCTCAACTTCGTGTTCTGCTCAGGGTTTATACTGTGACAGTCAGACGCGAAATTTATTTTAGGCTTCAATAAATGCAAGGAATTAGAGAACATCGAACGTGACGTTGCGCTGGTGAAGACTAATATAAGCATCCCTGTAGTCGGAACCTTCGGCTTAGTAAGTTGTCCTTCTTCTACGTCTGCGACGAGCGAAGCGAGCCGCAAAGGAGTAGGTGTTCATGGCGTTAGAATTCGAGGCAAAAATTGGCGGCAGCTACGTTACGTATATGGAAGAATCGGCGAATGAGCGCGCTCGATCCCGTGTATATATCTTTCTCAGCTCGTCGCTTGCGCTCCTTGCAGACTCTCACCTTTACCGAGTTCTGGGTTTATTTCGTTGAAGAAGATTGTGAGCTTGCAGCTTTCGGACTCGGACCACCAGACGTTGTGGATTGATGAGAGGGGGTACGTGGTCTGCTTGGAGGTTCCGACGTGCTCCATTACGAGGAGGGAGGAGGAGGGATGGAGGTAGGCCTTGAGAGAGGAGGATGGGAGGAAGTGTGAGATTGGTGGAGTTGCGTTAGTGGTGAAACAGTTGGAGATACAAGAGGGCCACGTAAAAGACCACAACCCCCCCCCCCCCCCCCCCCCCC
>BRXY01000578.1:0-35221 GCA_030267945.1 Triparma strigata | reverse complement strand
CCCCCCCCCCCCCTTCACACGTATTAATCCCCCCCTCTCCTCCTCTTCCCATATTCACCATCTCTCATGTTCCTCCTCTGGCCTTCTCCCTCTCCCATCCCCCCCTCCTCCCAATTAAAATACAACACCTCAACCAACCTCGTAACTTACACATGCTCATCATCGTCTTCGACGGATTTCGAACCGTTCTGTGACTTCCCGTATCTTAATGAAGGGTGGGAGGAGGTTATTGGATGGAGGAAGGTACGGAGTTGTGTAGAAGGGGAACGTCGACGAAGAAGAGAGATGAAAGACCGACCCCGAACGATAATTAAGAAAGGATGAAAGGAAAGATGGGGAGGGTAGAAAGATAATAAGAGCGAAGAACCTTTGAGAGATATTTGATTTATACGAGCTCGATACTCGATTCGATCATACTCTATACTCTCTCGATACTCGCTTCGCTCAATACTCGCTTCGCTCAATACTCGCTTCGCTCTAATCTAACACTTACGTTTCTAATACAGACGAAATACGATAACGCCGAATCGGTAACATTAGTCGACTGTTCACAGACCTTCGGGTCCGCAATGTCACCGTGGAAACTCGATTACGAACGGTCTGTCTACATGTTAGCGAGCTTTATCTGCGGGTGTGTGTGCGTTTATTTAGTCGTTAAATTGAAGGGGGTTAGGGAGGCCAGGTTGAAAGAGACTAGGAATAGTATGGAGAAGGCCAAGTTCTCGAGGTTGACGTTAGGGGAGAAGTTGACTATCCTCAATTCAGTTGCGTGCTTTTCTAACGCGGCTTGTCAGGTCGATTTTTGGGGGTACGAAGATCTAATTCCTTTTCAGGGTGTGAGCGCTTTGAAGGCTATTACGGCGAGCTGTTTGATGGCTATACCTCAGATTTTTATTGTCAGTGCGTCGAAGATGCTGGTTAGCGTGGGGCTCGAGACGGAGAAGGGGGCGAGGAGAGTAGGTGAGAAAAATTAAATAAAGGCAAGGGAAATATCTGTCGTCTGACCCCCCACGACGCAGAAATTGCGAGCAAAATAATGATCCCGCTAGGCTTCATCGTGGAAGTTGGAATGAGCATTTACGAGGTTTACTTAGGGAACAAATCAACAGGCTGGGAGGGCGCGTTTAGCGGCTCCGCCAACGTTGTCAAATCGGCTATAACGGGAACCATTTATGTGATATATACGGCGCTGTGCGTGAAGTACGGGTGGCTTCTGACGGCTGCGCTGAGGAAGAGTTCAACAGTTAACGGGAACAGCAACAGGAACAGTAACAACAGGAACAGCATCATCAACAGGAACAGTAACAACAGCAGCATCAACAGGGACAGCCAGGGCAGGCCGAGCAGGGACACGCTTGGTTCGAACAGCGGACGAGAGTCGACAGGTGTGGGCGGGGGGGCGCAGAAGGTCATGAGAAGGTATTTCATTTTCGGAGGGTTGGGAACTGCGTTAGGGTCGGCGTACAAGGCGAGGAACTGCGCCAGATATTGGGGCAAAACTATATATGAACTTCCCCCGTGCCAAGCGTACTACTTTGACTCCGTCTCAGTGATTTTCCTCGTCTGTCAATTGTTCTGGGTTGTCAGTCAGTCGTCAAGTTATATCGCCATGACTTCTTCGATGGAAAAGAAAACAAAAAGTCGCGGTAGCCTCATTGATCTAAGGGGCGGAGGCGGAGAGAACAGATTCTACAGGCCTGAGGCTACTCCCCTCTTAGAAGATATTGGGGGCGAAGATGGCGAAATCACGACCGATGACCATAACGGTGTTGATGTTGGAGATCTTGGAGTCAAAAAACGAACTATCAGCCACGAGGACGGAGAACTAACAACGAATCTCGTTTGAAATGTAAAACTCCTCCCTATCTTTCCTCTCTCAGCCCCCCGCCCCGCCCCCCCTTATCCCCCGCTAACTCCCTAACCACCCCATCCCCTAAAACCCCAAGAACGAATTCTTCTTCCTGCTGCTACTTCCCGCCGCTCCCACACTACCAACACTACTAACGCTGCTCCTATCATCCCCGTCTCCTATCGACGGGGCTTGGTACCCCCCATCACCTCCCCCCCCACCCCCAACCCCACCCACCCCTTCGACATCAGAAAACTGCCTCAGCATGAATCGGTAACTCTTGAGCTCGTAGCAATCCCCCTTGGGGGGATCGTGGCCGACAGTCGTCTTCATCAAGTACATTTTGTTGACGTGCCAAATGGAGCCCGATCGGCCACCTCCGCCGCTGTCGGTCCAGCACCCCTCGATGGCGTTCGACACACTGCACCATTCCTTGGGGACGCACCGAACGGAGGTAACGTCTGGAGCAGTTTCGGTCTTGGTGCCGATCATTCCCAGCGCAACGAAGTGCTCCCCCGGGGGAATGGGCTCCCAGGAGTAAAATTTATTACTCCCGTGGGTGATTGCCCAGACGAGACGGAACCTCGCCGGGTGGGGCATAAACCTGTCCATGACGGCGTTGAGCCAATCTGACGATCCGAGTCTGAGATGGGGTGGGGGTGAAGCGAACGAGTTAGAATCACAAAAGCAAAATGGTCGCTTCGCTTGGGCCTCACCTCGAAACGCGCTGGTCAGTAATCTCAAGAATCAGCCGCTCCCTACTCGAGTCCTTACTTGGATTTTCGTATCCCTGACCAGTGTAGTGCCCCAGACACACGAGCTGCGACGAGCGAAGCGAGTCGCAATAGAAGGGGCGTTAGTGACGTTAGAAATGGCGAAGAATTTGGCAGCAGCAACGTTACATTTGGAAGTATCGGGCATGTACGTTGATATCCAGTACACACACACACACACACATGCTTTTTTTCAGCTCGTCGCTTCGCTCCTCGTAGATTTGGCGTCCTCGCACACTCTCACCTGCTTGTTACTCCTGAAGGTCCTGTCGATCCCGCCCATGACGGGAGCCCAAACGGAGGCGTTCTGCCTGCTCATTGATCCCTTGCTCGTCCAGACCAAGTTATACTTACTTACACCCTTAACCTTGATCTTGATGTTGGCGAGCACGGCGGCCGGGATTTCTTTCGGCCCCGCCTTGAAGGTTTGGTTCTGCTCGCCCATGTGAATTGGCGCAATGGGGCTGAAATTCTCGCCCATTCCGGCCATTCCTTCCAGATCCTCCTCCTCACCCTGGAGGAGAGCCTCCTTGAACTCCTCCAAGGTGATGAAGCCGTCGTTGTCGCCGTCGAGCTCCGCTGTGATATCCTTGATGGAGTTGACGGAGAACTTCAGACCGAGGTACTCCATTCCGCCGAAGAGCTCGCCCTGATTGAGCCTTCCGTCGCGGTCGGCGTCGCAGGCGTCGAAGAAATCCTTGATAAACATGCCCTTCTCCTTCAGGGCGCTGCGGATCCTTCGCATCGTCACCCTGTGCTGAAGCAGATGGTACTCGTCGGGAGTGATGAAGACCTTGGCCACCGGACTCGTCTCGACCCCCTCCTTCTTCCTTCGCCGGTTGCTCCTGACCTCGTCGAAGAACCGCTTCCTGACGGTAACGTCATTGCCCTGCAGCGCTCTGATCAAGTCGTTGACCTCGCGCGGCTCGAAGTTAACCTGCGAGTCAATGAATTTGTACACCGCGGCGGCGACCCCTGACTGGTAACTTCCGGCAACTTCGAAACCTGGAGTGCGGTCGAGAGCAGTGGCTCCAGCTATCAAACTGCAAGACGTATCTCCTGCCCAGCCTAGCCCCCCGCCCCCCATCCTCTGCTGAGCTGTTGTCACCTCGTTGTGCATGAACGCTCTCATGCACTCGGCCTCCACCAGACTCAGAGCGCTGTAATAACGCCCGTTTTGGACCTTGTAGTAGGCCCCGCTCGCAACCATGCTCTTGAGCTCGTCGAACGATATCGTTCCGTCGTGGTTGCGGTCCGCAACGCGGGTGAAAAAGTCGGTTACGAACTTGGAGCCCTCTTCACCGTCGACGTCGACGTCGACCGCCCTGAGCACCTCCTTCAGCTCAGTTTGGTTTAGGCCGCCCGTATTAGACGCATCGGCGAGCTCGAACGCCTTCTTCAAGGACAGCTCTTGCTGCTTGGAAAAGCTCCCCCCGTCACTTTGCTGCATCTCAACCAGAGAGCCCTTCGACGGAACCCACTCCATGACGACGATGATGTTTTTGAGCCGACGGTGCGTCTTCAAGCCCCAGCCGATCTCGTAGTGGTTCCGGCTTATCCTCAGGTAGGAGGGGAACTTAAGCGCTGCGCGCTTTCCGAACAAATCGTTTTTAACGCTGAAATCGGAGCACTCATAGAACTTCGAAACCGCCCCTCCCACCTTGCAGAGCTCCTCAACGCCCCACGGTTGGGGGTCTTCACCGTCTCGGGCGTACTTCTTCTTCTTCGGCTCCTCCTCGACGACTTCTTCCTCTTGCTCCTGTTCCTGCTCCTGCTCCTGCTCCTGTTCTTGCTCCTGCTCCTGCTCCTGCTCCTGTTCTTCCACTTGCTCCCGGTTGAAACCCATTTCCTTTTCGCTCTTGCCCGCGAGGGCCTTGCCGTCGTAGCCCCTTCCCTGGACCCTCTCCTCGGCGGTCACCAAGAACATCAGTATTTTATCTATTGTCCCCTGATCATCGCCGCTAAGCATCTGTTTCTGTTCATTGACTTCGTTCTTGATCCTTGCCGAAAACAGTGCGGGGCTAGGGATTGTGTTCTGCAGCGTAAAGTCGATTCGCTCGCAGAAAATATCGAGGCACTTTTGAATCATTCCCAACGAGATATTGTGCGCCCCTTCGCTCGCCTTCTTGTTCTGCGTCATGAGCATTTTGATCTTTTCAATGTCTCCGGCGCTCATTTGGCCGCCACTCATCTTATCCTTGATCTCCTCTTGCGCCAGTCGCTCGTCCTTGCTCATGGTCGACCTTCGGCGCGTCCTCACGCCGTGGGCCGCCTTGAGCAGGGTGTCATAACCGGTTGCTAGGGTGTTGAAGGCGCGCTTCCTCCACACGTTTCGGACGCTCTGCTCACAGAGCACGTTGAACTGCAGGTTCTCACTCTTCATGCCGTTGATGACCAGCCACGCCGCAACGTTCACGAGTGTGCCGCGGTCAGCGGCCTCAAAGATCTGGGGCGATCCGCCCTGCTGCCCAGAAGCCCCGCTGCCACTCCAATCGCCACCGTCCATGGACAAGAGGTCCTGAGAGCCAGCGTTGTTGGTCTGGGGCTGAATAGCTGCGACCGGCGCCACCTCGTCGGCTCCCCTCTCCGCAATCAACTTGGACACCTCGGGAATGATCATCAGGATGATTTTCTGACCGTTGCCGATCCCTCTCATCCTGAACGCGCCCTGGGCGTAGTCTCTCCATGTCATGTCCTTCCCGAGCGTGAGCCACGCCTTGGCGCCCAAGTATTGCTTAATGTCCATCCCAGTGGTGTGAACTTGGTCGTAAAAGGTGAAGCGCCTCTGCCAGGGAACGCCGGCTTGCTGCAACCTGCAACTGACCATCCCCACACGTAGCAGAATCATCTGGACATCGTGGTCGTTTAGGTAAACGACACCGTCGAAATCCTCAGATAGCCCGTTCTCCAGGAGGTACGTAGCGACGTCGAGGTTGGACATGCCCGTAATGAGCGCGCCGGTGTCGATGAGGCAGTGGAAGTTGGAACTTATGCACAAGTCCAAAAGGGAGTTCACGGACCAGCCCCTGTTCACCGCGCAGGTCCCGACGATGTTGGGATCCGTGAGGTAATCCATGATCTGGCCGTCCACTCCGGCCTCGAATTGACACCTTCCGAGCTCCTCCGGCAGAAGGTCGCTGGGCGTTCCACTGAAGCCGACGCGGCGGCCGAAGAGCATGTTTCCGCCCAATTCTTGCCCGCTGGCAGAAATCTTCTCGCCGTAATGCTCCATCGTGAGGGGGAAGACGTAAGTATCGAGATAATACTTGATGACGAAGGGGCTCCTGTGCAGGAGCTCGTACGTGATGTCCATGTGCTCGTGGTCGTTCAAGTCCAAGAGGTGAAGCGGCCAGATCTCTTGCAATTCGCTCCGGAGCACCTCGGACACTGTGCGCTCCCTCTTTGAGTCCTTCTTCTCCTCGTCATTACCCTTGATCCTCGCCCCGGCCTGGACGACCCACTTCTCGTATTCCTTGGCCGTCTTTCTCCTCCTGTAGTCGCCGTATTCGCTGTCCAACCTCTCCTTCATTTCGCTGAGGCAGGTCTCGAAATCGGTGCGCCTCAAGCCTTCGTACCTGAAACTGAGGACGGTCAAGCCGATGACGACATCAGGATGCGAGAACTGTGACGCGCGCGAGGGGACGTCCTTGCCAACGAAGGGGATCGCGGTGAGCTTTCTCGAGCGCGGCATGTTCCTCGCCTTGTCGATCTGCTCCTTAGACAGAAGTCCGTAGTTGACGCGGTCAACCTTGCCCAACAAGAACGGCACGAAGGCCGTCAGCAAGTCGTGGCAAAGGTTCATCAGCTTCATACCCTCGTCCGACAGGGCGATGGAAATCTTTGAGGTGCCTTCGCTGCTGCCTGACGGGCCGAACACCATATAAGTGAGCAAGAACCTGTCGTCCACCCCGCTGATCTTCTTCGATCTCAAGTACAGGAGCAGCCACTCGGCCAGAAGCGGCCGGAGCTTCGTCGAGTAGAAGTTCTGACTCAGCAAAACTAAGTGGGGAGATTCCTGAAGCGTCTTATCTCGAATACCTTCCTCCACGACTCCCTTGATGCGCTTCAGCGTGTTGAGCGCCTGCATCGAATCCTTGAATGCAACCGTCATGCCGTGGGTGACGGAAAATATGGCGTCAAAGAGGAACCACTGCACGTCCCATCTCACTCCTGCGCCAAGAGCCTGGGAGCGAGTGAAGTCGAGAGGGGCCTTGTGGCCCAGGGGCCAGTTGAGCTCTGACTTGAGCGGGTGCAGGAGCAGATCGACCTCGTCAAGCATCATGACTCCGGTCCTGAAAATCTCCAACACCTTATTGCAGAAGTAGGCCTCTCCTGCGTCGACCTCGTTGTAGCGAGAGGCGAGGTTCATGGTCTGTGCGACAAAGCCGAGCGTGCGCATGATGCCGCCGCCCTTCTTCTCCGCGGAGTTCTTCTCGTGTTCCAGGTGCCTCATCATCTCGACGAATTTGAGCATGAAGCTCTTGATGGACGTCGGCGAGGCGATCACGATGGCCCTCATTTCGCGCGCCTTCTTCAGCTTCTGGAACAGCGCCGCGTCAATATTCATGAAGCGATCGAAATAGAAAGTGAAGACCGGTTTACGAACCACCGCGGAAAACTTCTCTCTCAAGACGGACCTGCTCATCTCGAGCAAAGCGTGAGGCACCACCTGCATCGTCAGCGTGCTCGGGGTGGCAAGAAGCAGCGAAAGGAGCGGAGAAACAACCGTAGTCTTTCCCGCTCCCATGATCATCTGGTGGCAGATGCTCTCGCCCCTCTCCATGTGGGTCATGAACTTGGTGACCAGCTCTATCTGTGACTTTCGAAGCATCATGTTGTAGGTGAATTCGAAGACCAGGTAGTGTGGCAGGAAGGCGGCGCCGGCGTTGTTCGCGGTCGGGGTCATGTAGTGGCGGGACGAGACGATCATCTTAGCGAGAGCCTCGGACTGCACGATGACATCCCGAGTGTCGACCTTCGGGGTGGTCAGCAGTCTCCGTAACTTGTCAGCCAGGGCCACGCACCTCTTGATGTGGCCAATCCGCACGGACACGAGCATGCTCTGCACTGTGGAGCTGATCGCGTCCCGGAGGTTCTCAGGAGTGAGGTAAGGGTTGAGCAGGAAAATGTCCTCCTCGCAAGAGGATGAAAGGATTGAAGCAACCAAGTACTCAAAGTTGCCCTTGGCCTCGCGGTCGCAGAGGTGACCGAGCTTGAATTGGCGGTACAGGACGGTGGCGCCGGGCTGGCCGCCAGCGAACGGAGTTTCAGCGACGCACTTGAGAGCCCGCTCTATGTACTGGAACATCTTGGCGGTGTCGGCGGTAAGCATCGAGCGCAGCTGTTTCAAGAGGCCATCGACGTTGGTCTTGCCCATATGGACCTTGCTCTGATCCGAAGCCATCGCCTGGCAGGAGGCGCGCTCGAAGCCCTTCAAGACGTCCACCTTTCCACCGTTCGTGGAGGTCGCGTACTTGTCGACGTCGGCCCTGAGCCTCTGCATCGTCCGCTCACTGCAGTGGGTCTGCGTGGTGGTGTTCTGTTGCACCTCAAAAGGGAGCTGGCTGCCAACCATCTGCAAGCCCCTTTCAGCCCTCGACAGCTTCGTGACGTAGCCAGCCAATTCGATGAGCGGCGAGGTGACATATGCCTTGAGCTCAGCAGGCGAAACGCCGATGCGCTGAAAAGAGGCAAAATCAATGGTCGCCTGGCGACTGTCGTAATTCGTCACACGCGGAATGACCCACAGGCGATTCCTCGAGAAGAACTCGTCGCGATCCGGGATCGTGATGGACCCGGGTGGCATGTGCTCGGTGTAGACGCTCGTGGGGAACTTAATGGCCACGGACTGCTGCCCAAAGTAAGAATTCAGGCTCTCGAGGAGGCGCGTGGTTGCATCTTTGCCCTTGAACATTCCCTTGAACTTGTCCATTGCGGTGTCGATCTGGAACTTGGGGAGGTCCTGCGCGAAGGCGACGTTCGGGTTCTCCGCCAGAATACGCAGGGCCGACATCATCGGGCTCTTCTTGCAATAGTCGCCCGCAGGCAGTAGGCGGATGAGCATCCTCGCAAAATTATGCGGGTTGTCTCCGGGAAAGAGCCTGAACTGCAGCGCTCCGGTGAGCAGCTCGTAAAGAAGCGGAAAACCCTGCTTTCCCACGGCGTTCAACTCGACGCCGGTCGACACGAGTGAATTCAGGATGGAGAGCGCCGCCATTCCTCCCTGTAGCAAGTCGGCCTCGGCGGGACGGGTATAGGTGGCGCCGAAAATTTTACTCGCAACGTTGCTCTTGCTGTCCTCGAGGATACTCAGGTCCTCAATGGAATCGTAGTTCTCGATGGTCGGAAAGTCATCTATGATCATGTTCACAGTCCTGTCAGTCAGTGCGACCTCAGCGTTGACGCTGGTCTCCAACTTAATCACGCCGCTCACAAAGCTAGCTCGGTTCTTCAACTCGACGACGTTGTGGCTGCCAATGGCGGCCATCCCCTCCTGATTCTCGAAAATGTTCGAAAACAGGAACGTCTCCTCGCTCGTAGTGAGCCTGCAGCTCGCACTCACGTGCTCGTGCTTGCGGACGTACTCCAGCATTTCGCTAGCGACGTCCCACGGGCACTTCATCGCGCCGTCGAAGCCGCTGATGACTGCGCTGAACTTGAGGCGGCAAGAGTGCGCGTCCGGGTGGTAGTCGTTGCCAAGGAATTCGAGCTGGTCGAAAATTTGCAGCTCCTCGGGGGTGAGCTCCTCGCTGACGCAGCTCTCGATCATCTTGAAGACCTCAACGTAGTTTCCAGCTATGAAGTGCAGCAGCATCAAGTAGAGCGACGACGCAAGCGAGGGCGTGTAGAGGAAGGCGTTGGACGGGTGCACGGGATAGAGGTAGAATCTAATCGGACCGAGGTTGTTGATCCACTCGGTGTTCCTTCTGTCGAGTATCATCTGCGTCGAGAGATGGTGGCCGTCGGAGAAGAGGCGCCTCGGCAAGGCGCAGCCCGGGAGCAGCGCGAAGAGCTCGTGATCGTTATTCTGAAGGACGATGAAGCTGGGCACGTTACCAAGCAATTTCTCGACGCTCGCCTTGCTCTTCGGGTCCGTGGTGACGTACAGTCCGTCGTGGTCGGTGCTGAAGAGCTTGGTGGAGAAGCGGCCGGGGCTCGTCTCGACGGTGTCGGCTCGGAAGGTCATCTTGATGCGCGGTAGCTCGACCAGGTCGATTTCGCTCTCGTCGGAGGCATTACTGAGTTTGGTGTTGGTCCAGAACAAAATGTGGCTCAAGTTGTCGAGCCTCGAGAAGAGCAGCCCGAGCTCTTTCAGGCCTGACCCGTCCCTCGCCGTCATGACGTTCAGGAGCGTCTGTGTCTTGGGAGGCGTCTTGCTGTTGTTGCCGTCCCTGGCGGTCCTCTGCACAATTGCGTAAGCGTCCGAGTTGCAACAAAACCCTTGCTTGTCCTTTCGCCCGTCTTTGGTGAGTTTGACAGTGATCGCATATATGTTCTTAGGATCGATCGCCTCGCCAACCATGTTGTCGTCGGCGTTCTGCCAGAAGCGGTAGTGCTCAAGCAAACACGTGGGCAGTGTCCCCGCGAGGAAGCGGCCGGGGACGTAAGTCTGGACGCCCAGGGTGGCGTTCAATCGACGTGAGACCACAAGCGTAGGCGCAGGGGCGCAACTCGACCAGGGCGTGCCGGAAGACAGGCAGATCATGCCGTTGATGCGATCCGGGTACGGATCGCCCGACACGTCGTGCAGGCAGAGCGAGGAGTTGGAAGTGTAAGACAGGGTGCGGAAGAACCTGCGGCCATACTCGTGAATGTCGTAGATGTGGATGGTCGGCGGGTAGCGGAAGACGACGACCTCCTTCATGGTGTGAGCTTTCACTGTCGGATCTGGGTTGGGAAAAAATCCAATCATCTCGGCGAAGGGATTCATGGCTTGATCAGCGCTGCGCATCTTGAGCGTGACGTTCGGCAGCAGCTTTCCAATCTTGTCGTTCAGGATGTCGTTGATCCACCTCTCGCCCTGGCGAAGGCTGATGGTAAACGTCCTGGAGAAGTCTTCGGGGAAGCATCCGTTGAGATCCTGGTACACGCGCTCGTCCGGCGCCCAGCTCTGAACGTCGAACCTGCGCCCGACGAGCCGCCACCAGAACCTGTTGCTCGTGTGCAGCACTTCCGCGCACGCGATGTCCGTGAGTTTGTGCTCCCTGTTCGCCTCCGTGAGGAAGGCGTCCTTGAAATCTACGTTGCTCAGAATGTTGTTGTCGAGGAGCGTCATCTTGTGATTCTGCAAAGTGAACTCGGACAGCTGCAGGTTTATCTCGGTGCCGACGCTCTTGGTCGTTACGTGCAGCATCCAATCCTGGTACGATTGCCCCTGCTTGGGCGTGCGATAGCTGCCGTCCCTCAAGTTCTCGTCCTCCGTGTCCGGCACGAAGCGGCCGTAGTTGGTGTGATGAGGTATGATCTGCCAGTTTCGGCTAGTCGCCGCCGACTTCTTCTCCTCCTCGTCGTAGGCCGCCGTCCTGGTCCCTGTGTTGGTGGCGACGCGAACGGTGGCCTCGAAGGCTTCGTTGGCCTCTTCCTTGTGTTTGTCCAGGAAGACGAGCAGCTGGGCCCGCTGGGTCTGGATGAGGTCGAAGATCTCGTTCTGAGGGATTTGGATCGAAGGAGGAGGGTCCGACGCCTTGTGGGCTTGCGCGTCCTTGTCCTTTGAGTCCTCCGGGTGAGAGTTAGAGTAGAGGTCGTCGTAGCTGATCGTCGTGAAGCGGTGATTGATGTTGAGGAAGACCTGCGAGGACATAATGGTTGAAACCGAAGTGAAGTCCAGCTCGTTCATCCTGTGGTTCTTGAACAAGTAAAGCAGGTGCGCGTGGATGAGGCAGGCGTCATCGCCGTCGCTGAGGCCGGCCCTAGTCAGCCACGTCTCGAGCAGCGGCCTGGCGCGGTTGTGGAGCGTGTCGACGAAGTTGGCGCAGTAGGACGTGAGGACGTTGATGTCAGGGTTCTCGACGCCGCGGAGCTTGGTCCCCTCTTGCTGATCGAAGGACATCGACCTTCGTTGGTACTCCAGAGCGTACTTCATGTAGCCCTCGACGCGGACCGCGAGGCGGAGGGAGTACAAAATGAGAGGCCCAGAATTCCTCGATCCGTCGTACTTTCCGACGTCCATGTCCAAGGCACGGTCGAGAATTTTCAGAATCGAAGTGACCACGACAGTCGGAGACTTTACGATCTCGTTGAAGAGCCTTCCGCAGGGGGTCGCGAGGTGGTCGTCTCGCTTCTCCGGGTCTACGACGGGAATTTTACCTATGGTGTCGACGAAACTCGGCGGCCTCCACTTTCCCGGCTCGAACAGCGCGGAGTCGACGATGGACTGGAGGGATGCGCAGCGGAGGGCCGAGATCCTGGAGGGGTCGCCGTTGGCGAAAAAGTCCAGGATCAGGGGGATGCGGATGTAAGGGGCCGTGAGGAATTGGAGGAACTTCTCGGACTCGGAGGGCTTCAGTACGTTGCCGAAGGTCGGAAGGTCCTTCGCCTCCAGGTGGAGGATGTCGTCCTCCGAGGCGACGTTGATGGGCTTCTTGTACCTCTTCGGGTTGTCCGAGCAGGAGTTGACCACCGTGTTGGGATCGGCAGACGAGAGCCTGTTCCTCTCGGTCGACTTTCCTCCGAAGAGGCTGAGGAAGGTCTGGAAGCCCGTCTTCTTCTTCTTCTCCCGCTCGACAAACGTCTGCGGGTGACTCAAGAACGCCGTGACGTGGTACACCGTTGTCGGCATCTGCTCCTTCTTTGAAGAAGGTGGCGCCCCTATTCCCCAGTGCAGCGTAGCGTGCGAGGGAAGGAAGTTCATCGTCTCCTTGCAGGGCGACGTCCCAGAGACGGAGTGCTTGAAGTAGAAGACGATGTCCCTGAAGAAGGCGAACTCTGGGAGGATCTCGATGAGGCTCCCGTCGGTCCCCGCGATGAGCTGAGTCACGTGATCGTGGGTCGAAGCTGGGAGGGCTAGGCGGGTAGCTATTTGCTGCACGAAGGCTACGTCTCCTGCTCCTGCCGCCGGGTCCTCGTCGAAGTTGAAAATGCACCGCTTATTCGCCATCGCCTCAATGTGGTGCATGTAATCGAGGGACCTCGCCCTGAGGCTCTGAAAGTTAGGGTCGTAGATCGGCAGCAGACATCCGAGCGTCTCGAAGCCTCCCGCTTGTACGGCAAACGGGAACGTCGGCCCTTCAGCCTTCCCTGAATAATGAAGGCTGAACTCCGAAGGGTCATCCTCGCACACTTTTCTGGACACGGCGTCTGCGATGCAGACGGCGCAAGCGAAGGTGACGCTCCTGCTCGCCATCAGGCCTCTGCTGCCCTGCCCTAAGGTCGTGGCCGTCTGGTATATCCTGCAAACTCTTTGTAGGAGTGTCAATAAATTGACTTGTGTCTCCCTCCTCATCTCGTTCTTCCTGTAGAAGCACTCCTCGGGTTTGAGGCTGGGGAAGGGCATCGTGACGGTGAGGGCGTGCTGGCAGGATGCCGCGGCTATGGCCGCGGCGTTTTTCACGAGGGTCCGCTGTTGGAGGAGGAGGGAGGCGTTGTCGCAGATGCGTCGGAGGAGGGAGGCGGACTGGATCACGGAAGTGGCGGTTACGAGGGAGGGGGGGGGGGTGGTCACGACGCTTGGGATTAGGATCGGGTCGGGGGTGCTTTCTCCGATGAGCGAAGCCTCGACCGACTTGAAATTATCCCTCCTGAAACGACCGAACCTCGGGCAGCAAGCCGAGAACCTGTGACGAGCGAAATGAGTCGCATTTGAAAGGTCGTTTCGTAACGTTAGAAACGGCGCAGAAGTTTCGCAGCAGCGATGCCACGGCAGAAATATCGGCCATACACGTCGTTCCTCATCTCCTCTCTTCGCTCCTCGCACAACTCTCACCTCTCGACGCTAAGTATATCCTCGTCCCCGCTCTTGATGGTGTTGGGCGTCGCCTGATTGATCGACGCCCTATCCAGCGCCACCTTAAGTTCCTCGATAATTTTCGTCACAGAGTCTAATTCGTTGGCCGCCCCTTCTTCGGTAAGGCCTGACCTGGTCATGTCGCATTCTGCAGCCTTGTTAGCCAAAGTCCTGAGGCTAAGGCGGACGATCTTCTGGTCCTCCCCTTGCATGGAACCTGGCTTGAGGGACTGGAGTTCGCTGAGAGCTCTCTTGGCGCACTGTTTCATCAGCGTTAGCTGGCGGTATTCAGCGGATATGGGAGGGTCGAAGGAGTGGGCTAGGAGGACGAGGTGGTGGTAATTTTGGGCTGTTCGGGGGTCGGGGGGTTGGTGGTACTCGGGGTTGACGACGGATTGGAGGTTCGCCCGGAGGGGAGTATTGTTAAGGGAGGGGAGAAGTTTCGTGTAGAGGAGCTTGGGCGTGTTCTTCGAGCTCGGGTAGATTTGCATTCTGCACGGGTGGGATGGGGGTGGAGGGGGGTTATGGAGTGTTAGAATATTCAATTTTGTTCTATATAATATTCCATTTAGTTCGTTCAACGTTACCTAAAAAGCAAAACCCAAAAGCTACTATCTTGCAGCCTCCCCTCCGGAACATTCGGTACGCTCAAGCTCATATTCCTCTCCAGCTTCCCCGTGAGTTTATTGAACGTCGCGGGATGATACTCCATCCCGCTATCCTTCCCTGGGCAACCTGAGTTGAGTACAGTGAATGTGAAAGTGTCGCCGTTGTTGTCACGCTTGAGGATGTAGAGGGCGAGGTGGGTCGAGTCGTGGGTTCGCCAGCCACCGGGGGCGATTATTTGACAGCCGGGGGGGAGGGACTTTACGAGGTAGACGAAGCGGTCGATGAAGTTTAGGAAGGGGAGGTTGGGGCCGGTTTGAGGGGGGACGATGGGGAGAGCTATCACCATTTCACCGCAGGTTTCGAGGACTTGAGCTGTGCAGAAAATATCGTCGATTCAAGAAGCGACCAAAGAGTTAGAACAACATGTATCTTTCTTTCTCCGTCGGGCGCACAGGGAATTAACGTGGAAAAAGTCCCGGGGGGGTAGGGTTCGAGCGGTATATATAATCTGTTCATCTGTTTAGTTACCATGGTCTCGCTTCGCTCGACACAGGGAAATAACGTGGAAAAAGTCCCCCCAGTGGGAGCACTTTTTCTGGCGGGGAAAAAATCCCCCCTCGGGGGGGAATTTTGGGCGCTCATGTGTTCCATTTGCAAAACCCTCCATGTCTATATGTATGTATTTCTAATCCCTCACCTTGTCTTGATGTTCCATCAACCTCCGCCGCAAACCTCAACGAATCCATTAAATACCTATAATGTTCCGTGACATTATCGTGGACAGTCCCCGACGGTGGTTGAGTGTACATGTCGAGGTCGAAGAGTGTGAAATATGTTGGATGTGTCCAGATAGGTGTCGGGAGGGGGGAGGTTGGGAGGCCTGGGATGGAAGGGAATTGGGAGGGGGTTTGGGTGCGGTTGGGGTTGAAGAGGGTGAGGGGGCTGAAGGTGTTGTGGAGGTGGGAGGTGGCGGGTGGGGGGGTGTAGGTTTGGTATTGTTGGGGGGGGAGGGAGGCGTTGGTTGGAGGCTTGGGACGGGAGGGGTTAGGGGCGACGGCGAAGGGGTCGACTGCTGGGGCGGGGGAGGGGGCGGGAAAGGGAGTGGGGGCGACAGAGGCGACGGGGGGGAAGGAAGATTGCGACTGCCTCTGTTGAGGCTTCGGAGGCGGCGGCGGTTTCCACCCTTCAGGCTTATTCTGAACCTTCGGAGTCGGCTTCGCAGGTTTAACAGGCTGAATTATGTTTTGCTGCGGTTGCACGGGTTGCACGACTTGTTGAACCTGCGGCGTCGGCTGTAGAACAGGTTGGTCAGGTACATCTAACGATTTGAAAGGGTCACTATCCCCTCGCCCCGCCTTCGTGGGGACGAGCAAATCGGAAGGATTGTTGTTCGACGCAAAAGGGTTCTAAAGGAGAGAGAGGGGGGAGGGGGGGGGGTAACGGTTGATTAGAAGAGGTTGAGAAGAAAACAGTTAATAACCGGAGGGTTGGGGGGATTGTTAATAAAACTCACCTGTTGAGGAACGGGAGCGAATAGATCCCCGATCGCATTTGACGTAGCGCTCGGCGTCGCCATAACATTCGGTGTAGGTAAGTTGTTAGGTGTCGTCGTTAAATCAATAACGTTAGACTGAGCGAATGGATCGAACGGCTGCTGAGCAGCAGGAGCAGGAGCAGGAGCAGGGGCGGGAGCGGGAGCGGGTGCTTGAGGTCTCTTTTTTACGTATGTCGGAGGAAACCATCCTTCGACTTTCTTCCCGGTTGGATCTTTTATTGCACCCCACCACCAGTCGCCGGATTGACCTGCGTTGGCGTATATTATAGAACCGGAGGGGAAGGAGAGTTGAGACTCAGAGGAGGAACCTTGGAACGCGTGATTTGCTATGTAACTTTGTGCGATGCTGTTGAGTAGAGAAGCGACGAGTTAGAATTAAGTTGTGACGTAGCAATGATTTTATTTGCAGCGTTGATACGTAGACGAGAGGGTTACGTGTAGAGACGCCACCACTTCTGGTACTGCTTGTTGATGCGCTGACCACCAATGGAGAGCTCGACGTTGTAGATAGCGCTCGCTCGGCGACCCAGCAAACACCAGCCTCGTCAATACCGGAGGCCTTGACCTTGAGCTCGACATTGCATGTCACCGACAAGATCACCGTTGCGGGCAACGGTGACGGAGACGCGGCCTGAGTCATTGGCAGTACCGTTCACGGTCTAGCTCTAGGACATCCTTAAAGGCACACTCTTCAGGCACTGGCAATTAAACGCTTTACGCGTGCTAGCACACATGCGCACTATATGCTTAGTGCACTGAAACGTTAAGTTAACGCTCCGAGCATCAGCTCTAATACGTTCAGCGTTCGTTGTAGACGTCGTTGTAGACGTCGTTGTAGACACCAATGATGTGCACAGTGGAATCACTTTTTAGATACGCCCGATAAGAGAGAAGTGCCCCTAACAAAGCAGCAGTGACGACGGATATTATTGTTTAGTATTACCTGCCGCGGCGGGATGCCATCGTAAGAGTAGTACGCTTATGGGAAGCGTTTCAATCGGGAACACCACAACAAAAAAATAGGAGAAGTGAGTTTCCTGGAAAAAGGGACCTTGGCTGATCGGACTTCAGAATCGTTGCTTGATCGAGAAAGTATTTGTCTTCTCTCCCCAGTAATCTCAATCCAACCAGAAACTCATTTTATCAACTCGAGAGTGACTTAAAGTTTCATTTTACCCAAGATTTTTTGATGACATCGATAATCAGTGCCGCAGCTGACGCTCCTCCAACGAAGAGGAGGTTCGTGGCACCCGTGACGCAGACCAGGAGCCTCGGGGTGGTCGTCGAGCCCCCGGGAAAGTGCGAGGTCGCTAAGATATGCATGCCCAGCAGGCTTCCTACGGCGAACTTGGCTTATGGCATGGTCGCCGCGGACAAGCTGAAGAAGACGAAGGCGGACACGAAGGAGGGGAGCATGAAGAAGAGGGAGACCTTGAGCGTGAGCAGCGTCGGAGGCTGGAAAGGTGGGGAGGGAAGCAGCGGAAGCGTCGGAAGCCTAGAGGAGGCCAAGAGGGTGAGGAGGCAGAAGAGAACGAGCAGCGCTTTCAGGGACGGAGGCAAGAGTGTCGGGTGCAGAAACCTTCTACGTACCCTCCACGGCGCAGGACGACTAGCATTAGTCCTGGCGCTAGTGCTACTTTTATCACTGGCACCTTCCTGCGCTTCCTCTGATGACTTCTCCTGGTCATCTTCTGAAGATAAAGGCCTTGAAGCTCTCCAAATGGGTGATGTTGATACTGCAATTCATCACCTAGAACAAGCAGCCGATGAAGCGTTGACTTACCTCTCCAAAACCTCCGCCCCCCCTCCCTCAACAAAAATCCAAATCTCATCCCTTTACACCAACTACGCCACGGCCCTAACTCTCTCCTCCCCCCCCTCCTTCTCCCTCGCCCTCCAATACTACCAAACCTCCCTCTCCCTCCACCCCACAATGGACGCAACCTACTACCTCGCCCTAACCTACCAAGACCTGTCCCTCCCCCACCTCTCCATCCCCCACTACCTCTCCCTCCTAAACTCCCACCCCACCCACTGGGAGTCCTCCTCCAACCTCGCCTCCGCCTACCACGACACCAAATCCTACTCCCTCTCCTACCTCCAATACGAGCACGCTATAAGTCTCCTCGAAAGTAAAACGCCCCCAATAAACCCCACAGAAGAGCCGATAAAAATTTTAAGCGATTTATATTACCGTCACGGTCTATCTATAATCTATTACAACAACGATTCATCCGGTACGTGTACGCTTAAAGGTCTTCCTGTAAACTGTGACGATTTGTGTAGGAATTCGTTTAGTAAGAGTTTGGATTTTATGTATAATGTTGAGGCGGAACATTATTTGAAGACGTTGACGGAGGGGGTGGTTACGGAGAAAACTAGCCCGGAGTATGTTAGGAAATTGTTCAATGATTATGCGGTTAATTTTGAGGAGAGTTTGACGGGGGATTTGAAGTATAGAGGGTTTGAAATTTTGGGGGAGATTTTTGAAAGGGAAGTTGAGGAAGGGTATAAGGGGAAGGTTGTTGATTTGGGTTGCGGGACGGGGTTGGTTGGGGAGGAGTTTAAGAGGTTTAGTAAACATCTTACGTGTGTTGATTTGTCGGAGAAGATTATCGAGAGGTGTAAGGAATTAAGGCCGGGGCTGTATGACGAGTATGTGCAGGGGGATTTCTTGGAGGATTTAATGGAAGCGGATCTGTTTGTCGCTGGAGACAGTTTGATATACATAGGAGACTTGAGGCCGCTGTTCAAGAGGATGTTCGACATGCTGAGCTACGGAGGGTACGTCGCGATAACGCTCGAGAGGGGAGACACAGAGAGCTGGAAGCTGTCCCGGAGTGGGAGGTTTCAGCATTCGGAGTCGTACGTCGTTTCAGGGCTGGAGGAAGTTGGTTTCAACGTCGTCAAAAATGAAAGGATGGACGGATTTAGGATGGAGAGGGGCAAGGATGTGCTCGGGAACGTCTACATAGCAGTTAAGGAAAGACATAAGAAAGCAGAGTTATAAATTTAAAAAAGATGAGTGTCATTTGCCACCGTTAAAATGATCCAACCCAACCCCAACACATACAACCGCGGCCTGTTCAACTTTCAAAATGCTCTCGCCCAGCGTAGCAATTTTAAATCCCTGCTTATCGTTCCCTGTCAGAATAAAAACGAGTTTTTCCATTATTATTATTGATGTCTTATGCTTATATATATCTCACCTTCTCCTTAAAAAGTAGAACCTCCTCATCCGTCCACCCCGCCTCCGGCCCAATCGCGAAAACAGCCTTCTCCGAATTCTCCCACCTCAAAACATCTGACGTCGTAACTTTAGAATCAGAAACGTGCGTTATTATTTTACAGTGGTCTGAATAATCGTTTTTCAAGCCGTAGGAAGTTATTGTAGGGTGGCCTTTTATGTATCGTTGTAGTTCGTTTATTTGTAATATCTTTATTCGAGGTGGGTAAGGGATAGAAGATTGTACTAAACCATTTATAACTGACCCTGAAATATTGTCTGACCATGTGTAGTTTAGGTTGTGGTTTGAGGTGAAGTTCTTGAGGAGGTGAGAACCATAATAGTCTCGGCGGGATTTTGAGGAACGGACGAGGAGGATGGAGGATACACCGAGGGTGGAGAGGGTTTCTATCAAGGATTTTAGGACGGGCGGACGGGGGACGGCGAGGATCACGGAAATTGGGGAGGGGGAGTATTTGAAGGGTTGGGTTGGGGGAGGAGTGGGGTAGATGAAGGTGTTTGTGGATGTGTTCAATTCTGCGGATAGATTTCGATGAGTGAAGTGATGAGTGAAGTGATGAGTGAAGTGATGAGTGAAGTGATGAGTGAAGTGAAATGCGAAGCGACGAGTTAGAATTATTTTAGCAATTCAGATTCATATTGTTTCAAGCACGTGAACGCTCACGTTCCCTCTCTTGTTCGTTCTCACCTCCATTTGTCGGAGGATGTCCGAGAAGTGACTGCTTTATGTTGGTCGTCTTCTTGAGAATTTTGGTGGTGTGTTTTATGTAATTGTGATCAGGGGGATATGTTGAGCTTGAGTGAGTGCTGCGAGAGTTGGAAGTTGGTTGTGTGTTGTGTGTGTTTAGAATTGGATTTACTGTAAGTGTACTGTATAAGTTTGAATGCGGGGCAGCACACTGAGTGGCACACTGAGTGGCACACTGAGTGGCACACTTGTACCTATTGCTGTACAGATTGCACGTACCTATTGTACCTGGTTGACTGTGTATGAATAAGTAGATTTAAATTTAGAGTCGTTTTGTATGCCCTGTGTGCACACACGTGTGTTCGCAGCACAAATGGAGACGCTATGCGAAGAGAATGGGCCATGATTATGATGGCAAAAGTTGTCAAAGAGAAGAAAGACATCATAATGTATTTTTATCTTATCAACGCGTTTAGATGTACCGCTGTATAGGTAGGCGCACAACTACTCTAGAATATGGGCCAAACGCGCTGGTGGTAGGTGGCGTTGCTTCTTATTGGCGAAATTGATGATGTTTTTTGAATTGGAATTTGGAAAGGTCCTGCAAAAGGAAATAGCGACTTTTATCATTCATTATTATGTAATATGTCAAAAAGGACGTCTGAAGATGTCTCGGATGCAAACGAGATACTGGAACCGAACAATTTAGAGGGCGAAGACGACGAGGAGGAAGTATTTGAAGGTTCAGAGTTGGATTCTGCTGCCGTCGATACCCCAGCCGTCGGCGGTGATGTTTTCATGCATACAGACGGCTTTAGGCGACTGTTCGTCGAGTTACTCATGGTTGATACTTTAGTTGCGATGCGTTGGCTTGATAGAAAATGGCACAAGGTAGTTGAGAAGAAGCTGACTGAGTTGGAAAATGAGCCTCATGGCGAGATTATTGTTCATGGAGGGAATGATATAGGTTGGCAGGAAGCTAATGCGAAAGAGGAAAGGATGAAGGAAGTGGCGAAGGTCGTCTTCCTTCTGAATATTACGAAGGTCGGAGATTGTGTCTGCAAGTACGCCGATAATCTCGTCGTTGTAGACATCCCCGAAGGCATTACAATCATCGGTGATAGTTCCTTCCAACTCTGCAGTAGTTTGAAAGAAATCAAGTTCCCAAAGTCGTTAACGTCAATTGATAGCATGTCCTTCCGGTTTTGCCATAGTCTAGAAGAGGTTGATCTCCTTCACACGAAAGTTCTAGAATTAGGTGGAGGCGCCTTCCAATATTGTACAAGTTTAAGAGAAATGAAGGTCCCGGACTCGCTTCAAATGCTTGGTAGTCGTGTCTTCGAAGGATGCTCCGCGCTAGTCCCCATCAACGTTAACGTTGATGACAACGAGGCGGTAGTCGCCTACCTCCGTTCAATGCAATAATTAACCTTTATGACATTTTGACAAAAGAAATCACGAAAAACTATTTTATCCCTTTTCTTCAAAACAAAACAACAAAAACTCCCCTTCTTCCCTAAAATATTATTCTACAAAACTCTCCCTTTGCGCTCCTCCTAATTAAAAGCGTACTTCTCCCCTAACCTCTCCTTCCAAAAAACCTTATCCTCCCCTTCCTTCTCCTCTCTCAATATATTACTCCCGTCACTAAAATCCGTAACGGAAGTAGACGACCAATAGCTTAAAGGTTTCAAACTTGAGTTGTTATATGAAAATTTATTCCCTACACTTTTTAAAGAACCTTGGAACGGTCCGGAGTCTGAGTTCGCTTGGAAAGGAGACATGTTAGGTTGGTGGTTTGATTGAAAGGATGAGAGGAGGCTTACGGAGTTAAGGCTTGAATCGTGGGGTTCCTTTGGATGGGAGGGGGAAGAAGGGGAGGGGGGGAAGGTTGGGGAGAGAGCTTTGTGACGGTTTCTGAGAGAAGGGTGGTGAGGAAGGGGTGAAGGATAGGAAGGAAGGGAAGGGGGGGAGATTATAACATCGACGATTCTTACCTTAAGTACCTCTCGTTTCTTGAACCTTTAACTTCATCCATGTCAACCTCCGGTTCCATTTTAACAATAGGAGTAGCGACGCTCTGAAACTCTTCTTCTAATTCCCTAGAGTTCCCGGCATACGGACTTCTACGGTCGGACTGTATCATGGGTGAAAGGTCAGGCGAGAGTCCTGGTGAAACGAAGAGATCGCGATCACCGGGGGGAACGGGCGACGTCATTATCTCGGAAGCGGGGCTGGAATTTACGGAGGAGGAGGGGGGGGGGGAGAAGGAGGAGGAGGAGGAGGAGGAGGACATCTGACTCTCTTTCACACACTCCATGAAGACGTCGGCCATCACGGCGGAAGAGTCTGAGTCTGAGTCTGAGTCTGAAACGAGGAGAAGGGGCCGACGAACGTTAGAAGACAGGATTCACGAACGTTGGCACTCAATACGTTCGTTCTTCTTGAACGTACCTGATTCGAAGAAGATCTCGTCACCTCTGGAGGTGCACGGGTCCGATATAATGTTGCCATCCGGAGTTTTAAGGTGGGTGAGGTTCTTGGAGAAATAGTCGCCTGGGGTGGAGGTGTGGGGGGCAGCAGTGGTCTGGGGGGGCTTCTGGGGAGTCCAGTAGTCGGAGGAGTGGGGGGGGAAGAGGGCGGTGGATTCTATGGAGTTCGTGTTTATTATTTGACGGATGTGAGTGTTGAGGGCGGAGCGAGTGCCTGGCAGGGTGGACAGACAGTACAGTGTTAGTCAGTACAGTGTTAGTACACAATACAATACTAGAACGAGTGCAAGAAGAAGAAGAGTTCTGAATGCACAGAGAGTGGCACAGAGAGTGGCACAGAGAGTGGCACAGAGAGTGGCACAGAGAGTGGCACAGAGAGTGGCACAGAGAGTGGCACAGAGAGTGGCACAGAGAGCGGCACACAGAGTGCTTAGACAAGAAGCACTGGCATAGCAGTCACAGTCATCACCTCACCTATACTCAAAGTTTGATATTCCCTATTAGGTTCCTGATTGTGGTCCTGATTGTCCTTCTGCTCCTTATTCAAAAAAGGAGAAAGAGAAGGAAAGTTGTCCCTTATCAACTTGCCATCCTCTATCCCATCTCCTATCCCTTGCTGCTCATTGGCACTACGACCTTGTGCCGCACCTTGTGCTGAATTTGACGTGAATGGATTGCAGGGTGACGACATCTACCACCGTCTAGTACTACTGTACTAGACGTGGAACCGTTGGAGAGAGAGACAGTACTGTACTAGGATTGAGAGAGAGACGGTTTCGAATACAAGGAGTTCAAAGGAATGTCGAGGACAGGGATATAAAACTAATGTTTAAAACGGCGGATAGGAGATCTGAATATTAGTAAGGATAAGTTGCAGTGTGCTGAGATACTGTGAAAGGCAGATATTGGCCTAAAAGGGTTAGGGTTAATAATAGGGATTTGGGGCGATTTTCCAGGAATTAATATTTATTGTACGTTCCGATGAATTGCATCCTTTGACATTGTCCCTAACAGGATTTCATAACGTACTTTATTATCGTGGCATATCATGTGTTTTCTGAAACGACGTTTGTAGTCCATCAGAGCACATATGGTCCGGGCCACGAAGAGTCCGGCAGCGTTGCGAGGCTTTTTTTAGTGTCTACGATGAACGTCGTCCGCGTAGATGCTTAGTCTTTTTGGTTCCTTCAAGTTTCCAATCATTTCAAGCATAGTGAGAACTTGTGCTAGCGGTTTATGGCGTTTTAAAGCGGTGTGCCTGTCATCCTAATTCGTTTCCGACATTCCATTATTCATTAGCTTTCGTTGCCAAGTTAACCCCTAATTACTGGTTCCTCAATCGCCCCATAAAATATAACTAACTCCATATACTTCTTTCCCTTCCTTCCTACCTACAGCCCCCACCCCCCAATCCCCCCCAAAATAATAACAATGGCACATATAACAGACGGCACAGACGACGAGCCCCCAGTGTGTCCCCTCTGCTGTGAAGAATTCGACCTCTCCGACCTCTCCTTCTACCCTTGCAAATGCGGCTACCAGATATGCATGTGGTGCTGGCATAAGATCAAGGAGACCGAGTCAAAAAAGTGCCCAGCTTGCAGAACGGAGTATGGTGACGATCCCTTTGAGTTCGAGGAGCTAGAAGTAGACGAGGTAATGAAGTTCGAGAAGGAAAGAAAAGAGAGAGAGAAGGAACAGCGTCAAGCGCAAACCAACCCGACGCAGGGAGGGGCGAACCCGAAGGCGCAGCTAGGCAACATGAGGGTAATCAGAAGGAATCTCGTGTACTGCGTTGGCCTGCCTGCGAATATGAGCCAGAGTATATTGGCCAGTGAAAAGGTGAGATGCTGCGAGGAGCGAAGCGACAATTTTTTTGTGAAGGCGAGTGTACTGGATATCGACGTACAACCGCCGATACTTCCGCCATGTAACGGAGAGACTGCTGCCAGCTCCTTTGCCGTTTCTAACATCGTGGACGTTCCCATCCTTTGCTTCCTCCTCGCTTCCGCCTCCGTCGCAGTATTTCGGCCAGTACGGCAAAATCAGCAAGATCGTCGTCAACCGCAGCCAGCAGCAGGGCAACGCCAAGGCCAGCTGCTCCGCCTACGTCACGTTCGCCCACGAGCTCGACGGCCTCTGCTGCATCCTCTGCGTGGACGGTTTCTGGCTGGAGTCACGTGCCGTCCGTTGTTCTTTTGGGACTAGTAAGTACTGCTCTGCTTTCATCAAGAACGTTCGTTGCTCGAATCCTGAGTGCACGTACCTTCACGGTCTGGGGGGGGAGGACGACAGCTACACGAAGCAGGAGATTCAGGCTGGGTTCGTCACCAGCGGGAGGGATAGGGCGAATAGGATCATGAGGGGGGGGAGGATTAGGGTCGGGGGGGGAGGAGGTGAGAGGGAGCGGAGCAAGAGCGATGGAACCCGACCAAACCGCTGCCTACATTGTTCTAACGAGGCTTTTCGCCTACATCCTCGGCTCGCTATCGCTCCGCCCATACCGCTCCGCCCATACAGTTAGCGGGACTGGTAAAATTCCGACTGGTAACCCGGTGCTGCCTCCGCCTAAATACGACGAGACCTTGAGGATGCCAGCCTCGGCCACAAACCCTCAGGGACAAGGGGCGGCGGCGGCGGCGGCGGTTGGACCGCCGCAGACTGTTTCGATGGCCCCCCCAACGCCAATCAAGGCGCAGGGGAAGGGTATGAATATGGCCGCTATCGTGGGGGGACAATATAAGAAGGAGGAGGAGGAGAAGAGAATCGAGAGGGAAACGAGGGAACAGCTAGCTAGGGAACAACAACAGCGGGAGCAGCAGATGCAGCAGCAGCAGCAGGCGGTGGCGCAGAGGGAGCAGCAGCAGAGGGAGGAGAGGGAGCAGCAGCAGCAGCAGCAGCAGCAACAACAACAGCATCAACAACAACAACAACCGCAGACTCCTTACAATAACCTCCCCCAACAAACGTCGGTGGCTTCCCCTCAACCTCCCGGCTTCCCCTCAAATCCACCGCGATCCCCCCCAACCTCGCTACCACCAGGCATCGCACCCATCGGAGGAGGGTTAGGGTCCAATAATCCCTTCGGTTTCGGGACTAATAACGACTTCTTCGGAGGACAGCCTCTCGGAGGTAAGGCTACACTTTTAAACTCTCTTTCGATGTGCTCTTCCTAACTCGTCCACTTGCTCGCTTCGCTCCTCGGCGTATTTTTCGCAGGCAACCTTCTAGGGGGTCTTTGGGGCCTACCCGCCACCACCCCCCTCAACAGCAACAGCGTCCATAGCGTAGGGCAAGGGGTCGCGGGTCTAGGGTTGGGAGAGGGAGGACTAGACGGAATGCAGCTGCAGCAGATGCCATCGCAGCAGCAGCAACAGCAGATTCAGCAGCAGGTTCAGCAGATGAAGGCGGAGCAGGCGGCGAAGGCGGCCCAGCAGCAGCAACAGCAGCAACAGCAGCAGCAGCAGCAGCAGCAGCAGCAGCAGCAGCAGCAGCAGCAGCAGCAGCAGCAGCAGCAGCAGCAGCAGCAGCAGCAGCAGCAGCAGCAACAGCAACAACAACAACAACAGGAAGAGAATAGCTCGAGCATTTGGTCGTCGATGGACTCGTCCTCCACTCCTCCGACCCTCTTCGACACCTCCAGCTCCTCCGCCCTCGCCTCGATGCTCGGCATCAGCCTCCCCTCTCGGGGCTCTTCCCTCCGCCCCACCCCCGTCCCCCCAGTCTCCCTAAAAACCACCCAACCTCGTCCGACCTCCCACTCCCAAGAAGTGAAAGAGTGGGAAGCCCTCTCCCCCCCCCCAGTGACCCTCCAGCCCAGCCCGGTCATACCGAAAAGGAACGAATTCAATAAAGACCCTTCAGAAGATCTAGCGATGCTGAACAGCCTTCTAGGTAGCTCTGGCCAGACCGCGGGCGGAGGATCCGGACTCTGGGGGGAAAATGACGACAAGGGAGGTCTCTGGGGAGGCGCGCAAGGGCAGAATGGAATCTGGTGACATGTTCAAGGCATTAAGAAGGAAAAAGCAGCAATAAGGATAAGGATAAGATAAAAGAAGGGGAAGGAAAGAATGGATTGGGCAAGAGAGAGGGGAAGGGGGTGGGTTGGTGGGGGTCAGAAAAGAAAAGAAAAAATCAAGAGAAAACGGGGGGGGAAGTAAAAAAAGGACCAAAGTTTTTAGCAAATTAAAAAAAATAATAACTGAGTTAAGCCTCTCTAAATCTCTTATAAATATACGGTCGCTCGTCTCCGTGTCGGTGCATTTTGTGCCGTGTGTTTCACGTTCCGTGTCTCGGAACAGACACATTACTATCCCTCGTCCACGGGTGATTACACACCTCCTCCAACGTCAGCCTCTCCGCAGGGTTAGCGACTAACATCCTCTGCAACAGATCCATGCAGGTATCGCTTGGAGCCATGTTCCAGTTCGTTAGCATTTGTGAGAGCTGACGGTTTATAGCTGACATTTGGAAGCGGGGGTCTTGAGGTTGAGCTCGGTCGAAAGGGGGTACGCCCGTAACCATTATGAAAAGCATCACGCCGCAAGCCCAAAGATCGATTGAGAAACCGTCGAAAGGTTTCTCAGCGACGATCTCGGGGCTCATATAGTTGGGCTTGCCGCAGCCTCGGCCGGCCTTGAGGAGGCAACGCCTTACAGCGCCTGAACTAACGCCGCTCACGATGTTGCCGCCTGAGTCGAGGTAGGGTATGCGGAGGCACATTCCCATGTCGATTATTAGGGCGGAGGAGTTGTGGACCATCATGTTCTCGAGGGACATGTCGCGGTGGCAGACTCCGAGGGTCTGGAGGACTAAGACCGAGCGTAAGCGATGGAGTAATGGAAGGGGGGAGTTAGAATAATGTAGCGGTGTGAACGTATTGGCCGTGTAACGTCGTTTGTCCGATACACACGCCTCTCCTCAGTTCCGAGACACCGCTCTCACCTTGTATGCCTTTGAGGATCTCCTTGAACCAGTAGCGGGCGAGGGGCTCTGAGAAGCGGCCAGATTTTTCGACGTGGTCGAAGAGCTCGCCTCCGTTGCAGTACGAGAGGACGGAGTAGAGGTACTTCTCGTCCGAAAGGGCGACGAGGGCTTTCAGGATGTGAGGGGAACCGGAAGTCGTGAGGAATTGAGTGCAGGAGATTTCTGAGAAGAGCGAAGCGATCCGAGGGTACGGACGCGACGAGTTAGAATTGCATGGCGGTGGCGGTTCTGGCGTTTAGACACGGTCTCACCTTTCAGGGGGTCTTCAATCAACCTATTACTCAAACTCCTAACCTTACCCCACTCAATCTTCTTAATCGCAACATAATTCCCCGTCAGCTCGTACCCTCCGTTCTCCCCTTTCTCATTAGGGACCTTCACACGGAGCTCGTAAGCGAGGTACACACCACCGTATATAGCTTTCTTTAATTTTTTGTATATCCAGTATGCGAATATTTCAGTACCGTCCTCGTAGTATCGTGGGTTTGAAGGGGAAGGTTGTAGGTCGTTCCGGACTGGCGAAAGAGCGGTGAGAGTGTGCGAGTGAGCGAATCGAGGAGTTAGAAAAATGTAGCGGTTGTGAACGTATCGGCCATGTACGTCGTTGTTCAATACACACCTAGGATGTTATCTTTTAAACCTATGAGGGTAGAACCTCGTTGAGGGGTGTCGTAGATTGTGTGTCTAATTCTGAGGCCGGAAGAGATTGAAGGTTGTGAGAAACCGATGGAAGAAGCGGGAGGGTGGAGGGAGGAGTAAGGGTGGGAGGAGTGGGGGGAGAGAGGGGGGGTGCCGAGGGTGGAGAAGGTTGACATTGGTTATGAGGGAGCGGTAGTTTTTGGAGTGAAGATACCGTGGGAAGATACCCTGTGTCTAAGGGGTGTGCGTGCCGTCTGGAAGTTGAATGCGAGGTTACGATGGTGTTAGTAGTGTGTAATGTGGGTTATAGAGGGACCCGACCCTAGCGAAAGTGAATATTGAGCGATGCGAGGCCGCTTGCGCGAGGTTGTGGTAGCTATTATGGTAGCTATGCGAGCTGTCTGGCTGGCACAGTTTGCTGGCACAGTTAGCCCTCCGAACGAGGCCTCGAACGAGGACAGTTAATGTTTGTGTTTGTCTTGTTTTTGAGCTCTAATAGTGTTTAATTTGCTGTATGTGACATAGTTATGAATATTTGAAATAATGCTTCAATATGATTATCATACGATGTCCTGTTAGGGTCTAAATAATGAAGCATTTGAGGATTAAAGCGAGCATTTCACGACGGGATGATTTGGAGATTTAGAACTGATAAAACAGTTCATTAACGAATAAGCAACACTCAGTTGAGCGATTTTAAAACGCACATTATAAGCGATAGGATGAAGACCGCGTCGACGAAAATGTATACGACTAGGAAGAGTGGTTCTAAGAGTAATGAGATCTGCTGGGACCTCAGGGACCAAAATTTTTGACCCCCCACAGGTGAAAAACTACCGAAGCGGAAGCGTCAATTTTTAGGAAGGAGGTGATCGCCTTTCAAACATAAGGGACGGCTGGACGGATAGCCCCCCCCATTGTTTAGCGTCGTTAATATCTGAAGGAAGATCCTGTCTCCTATCGTCTTGGGAACTGCCACAAAACAAACACTTCATACTTACCTCCTTCCCAAATTTCCTTCCCCTAAAAGATCACTGTCGTCGAATCCCAGGCCATGTCTTCGTTCTCTAAAAAATCCGGAAAAGTCCCGACTGAGAGTTCAGAAGATGAACCTACGAAAAAGCAAGGAGGTAGAGCATACCGAGCCAAGGTGAGAGGGAAAAAAGTCGATAAGCGTTCAAGCCAAGCGAAGCTCTAGCTAAAAAAAAACATGGTAAACTCTAACATCTCAATCCCCTTTAAATATAATTCCCCAGAAATACATGGCCTCAAAAATGGCCGACTCCTCAACCGGTCGTTCCACAATAAAGAAGTTCTTCGGCCCCTCCGGCCTAACATTACTAAACTCCTTAATCCACATATCCTCCATCTCCCACTCTCCCTCAATCTCTAAAACCCTTCTAATAGATATATTTAAGATAGCGGGTAAGATAGGTTTGTTGATTCAGACGAAGACTTTGGAGGTAATTGCTTTCGAAGGTTTGATGCCTTTGTTATTCGATATTGGGATGTCGATGTTGTCGTCTTGTTCGAAGAAGGTGAGAACATGAGACAACGTTTAGGGGAAGGGACATTACTTGAGGAGGGAGTGGTGTGAGGGTGTGTGTGTGTGTTTTGTTCTAACCTTTGCTTTTTGTTGGGGGGGAAAGGTTTCGGAGGATAAACTTACTTTGGTGATGAAAGATTTAACGGGTACGATGAAGACAGCCTTCGCTATGCTTCATGACATCGTGAAAAGTCATATGCAGAAGAAGAACTCCGATAAGGTTCTTAACTTGTCGGAGGTGATGTCGAGCGAAGTTTACTTGAGGAGTTTGTTGTATGATTCTTCTCAGATTTCTACGAGGGTCGACGTTACTAATAGTATACAGAGTCTTATGGAGAGTGGTACGATGAAGGCTACGAACGACTTTCTGGAGGGAGAGGCGAGGAAGAGGTATGTTAAGTTAGAGAGGTGTTTGAGGAGGAGGGAGTTCGGGAGTTTCATGGGGCATCCGCAGGTCAGCAATGAGATGATGGAGGTGAGTAAATGTGCGGAGGAAGACAACGAGGAGCATGTTGGAGGGCACTTCAGTGGCTGCAGTGATGATCTAATTCAAATTATTTTCCCGCAGTATTTTGGGAGGGAGGGGGGGAAGGAAGTCTTGAAGAGGTGCGAGTTTTATATATCGGTGGGGAAGTTCAAGGAAATATCAAATAAGGGGTTGCTCAAGAAGAGGGGGGAGGTTGTTTACAACAAGTTTCTGGTGGAGGGGGGAGTTAACTACATTGGAATGACGATAGAAGGATTTGAGGAGATGCTAGAGAGCGGGGGGGTGGGGAAGAACGTATTTGACGGTGTCGTGAGTGACATTTGTAAAGGTATGGAGGGGGTAGTTGCAGGTTTCTGCGAGAGTGAGGGCTTCAAGAACTTGGAGGAGGAGGTAAGGAGGAGAGGGGAGTGGAGTGAATGGAGTGAAAGAGATGGAGGCCCGGGCGAAGCGAAGTGACCAAGAACGAGAACCGAGATGCGATTCAGAGTCTAACTTGCTTGTCGCTTTTCTAGTTGGAGATCATGCATGTTCGCTTGGGCGACAAAGTTGGAGTTGATGGTGCTGGGGCTGGGCTTGGTGTGGGCGACGACGATGATGACGGGGGAGGAAAAATAGGGGCATGTTGAAGGAGTAATACAGATTTTTATTAACCAATTTTTTAGAATTGGAATTTCCCTGGTATCATAAAACTGAACTTGGACACACAAGATGGGTATCACCGTTCTGATGACTGCTGGAAATGCAGGGGTTGGCTACTACAGCATTATTGCCCTTGCGAAGGTGTGTGGGTTAGGAGGATTGGGGTTAGCGTATTGCTTTTTAAAATCAGTTCTAACATTGTTTCTAACAATTCTTGCAGGTTGCTGAGGTCGACAAGATAATTTTGACCGCTAGGAGCAAGGAAAAGGCTGAAGGAGCAATAAAACTTCTCTCCAAAGAATCTGGAAAACCGGAATCATTCTTCTCCTACGTCGTTCTTGACTTGGCAAACTACCAGTCAGTGATGCAGGCGGCTGTAGCCCTTCCGGCCGGCATCGACAGGGTCTGCCTAAACGCGGGCGGCGCCTACGCAGGAATGCACGAGCTTGGAATCACGAACACATACATCCCCACCCTCGGACACGCTATTTTGTTGGACCAACTGCTCGAAATGAAGAAAATACCTGATGGAGCAAGAATCGCTTATGTATCTTCAGAGGTGACGCGCCCTATTTGGGCTCTGACTGGCGCTCTTCCCGGGCACGGGCGTATTGGCTGCTGGAGCAACTTCTGCTTGAGCAGCTGCTGGGGCGAGAAGAATGTTGAAGATGTCATCACTCGCGACGTTTCAGGTTGCGGCGACCCTTGTTGTATCAGAGGGCACTGTCTCCCCTTTCGAGGAATTCTGCAACAGTACGCTAGTGGAAAGCTCGTGGGCAGCTTATATTTCGCGCAGGTAGCGAAGGAAAATCCCAACATTAAAGTGTACTCAATTTCCCCCGGTGCCGTCGCTGACGCCAAGAGATCCGATTTCGTAGGTAAGGTCGGCTTCCCAATGAAGCAGCTGATGGGATACGTGCCCGGGATGTTCGTCTGCATCGGCGTCGCCCATTCTATGGAAGCCGGAGCCCAGCGCTACGTCGACGCGCTCACTGGGGACTACGACTGGGAGAGCGGGGCGATGCCCATGTCGGGGGAGAAGCTGTGCGGGGTGTGCCTGTGGGGCGCGAAGGGGAGGACGGACGATAACAGGAAGTTCTCGTCTCTCCTTCGCGACGAGAAGCTCTACGCCAAGGCCGGAGAAGTTACGAGGAAGTGGATGGCGAAGTGGGGAGAGAATCAAGGAACGTATTCGGATGTTCCAATCACTCCTTCTGCAGCTGGTGGTGGGTCGTTCTTTGGAGATGCTGCCGTCGCAAACGCAGAGATGATGGAGAGGAAGTAGAAGTGAAAGTGGGGTTTAAATTTTGTTATCTAAAAATGACGTCGAACGGATTGTTGTTTAAATTCCTAAACAACAGATTTGATCGCCGCCTCATCCTTGGAAGTGTCTACTCTTGGGTGTCTCTGTTCGAAGGATTTGACGATCTCAGGGATGTACTTTTTCAGCTCATGAATTCCACCGTCGAAGTCGAGCTCGGAGACGCTCTTGTCGGACTTAACGAAGAACTCTGAAGCCCTGAAGGGGAAGTCGGTTTTAGAGTTCGGGTCGTAGAGCCGGATGTCGGGCTGCGTTTTAATAGAGAGGGAACGTTCATGTCGTCAGAAAAAGGATAAAAGTTCCATATCGGTAACGTGTCAAGCTGATATCATCCTGTCCACTCCGTTTGTTCTCGTTGCAGCCCACCTCACCTTCATGTTGAGTCCCTCCCCAATCATATTCGCCACGTCGATGTACGTATGCTTCAGATCGTTGAAAGTTCCAGTGTTAAATATCGAGCCTGAAGGCGGAAGGGCGTCGCATACTTTCGAGAGCTGCTTCGCGACGTCTCGCACGTCGGTTAAGGAGACTATCTGCGTTCCTGGGGAGGGGACGGGGACGGGGAGGGAGCTCTTTATGCGGTGGGTGAAGTAGTCGAGGTAGTGCTTAGAGCAGAGGGGGCCGTACATGTACTGGCAGCGGAAGAGGATATGGGGGATGGAGCTTTCTTGAAGGGCTTTCTCGAATTGGGCGGCTGGTTTGGCCGAGTTTACGGGCATGGCCTCGGTGAGCTGAGAGTTGTGAGGGAGGGAGGAAGGCTTTTCGTAGATTCCTGCTGAACCTATGAAAGTGTAGCGCTGCTTTGCAGGGTTGGCTTTGAGGAGCACAGACTCGACTGGGCCAGAAGGATCCTTCGAGCTGTTGTCAAAGACGAAATCGAACTCAAGCTCTTTGAAGGGGTAGGTAAAAGTATCGTCAAAGGGCTTGTTTAGTACCTTCGTTGTCGTGAGATCAGCGTAAGAAGAGAAGGGATTCTTGGAGGAGTCGACGTCGTCATTTTGAAGGATCGTGACATCGTGGCCTTTACTGGTAAGTTCCTTAGCGAGATGGTAACCGATCGCCACGTGCCCGCCGCCTGTGAAATGAATGATTTGTGAGATGAAAGTTAGCCGCAAGGACTCCCCCTCGCCACATCATATCCCCTTTAAAAAGGCCTACCTTTTCCATTGACTATCAAGGTCTTAGGAACCAATGATGATGCACCATGCAGCAGCAGTGCGAATGCGAAGAACAGGATCGATAACGCCGCCATCAACAAAGCCAAGGTCAAGATTTGTGTTTTTCTGGAATTTGCCATATGGATCAAGACAACTTTCAATTCGCGCTCGGACCACCGGATTCTGGTTTCTCTTTGTTCTTAAGTAGTCGTTGCAAGAAGGTGGGCATTTCAATGCTTTTTAAGGCGATCAGGGAATAATTATAACAGACTACAATATCCTTCGGACACCACCTGACCAACTTCTACTCTAACAAGTAAGGCTCTCTCGCAACTCTTTGCTCGCAACTCTTTATGCAGATCCATTTCATCCGTCATGCTGAAGGCCATCACAATGTAGCCACCGTGGTTGCAGGCACGAATGATTGCCTCAAAGCCTCTGGTCCTCCCGGCGACCATCCCCTCTACGACGCTCGCTTAACACAAAAGGGCATCGACCAGGCCAAGTCTCTAAGGGAGCACTTGAAGGCAAGGCCGAGCCAAGGCAGAAGCTTTACGCACTTCGATCTCGTCGTTGTCTCACCGTTAACGAGGACGCTCGAGACAGCGAGGTGAGAAATAACCCAAATGTTCCATGTCAAACAAACAGTACTCATTCTAACTCATCGCTTCGCTCCTCGGCTCTCTAGGCACATCTTCCACCGGGGCCGCCTTCCTGGCCAGCCCCCGTTTCTCGTCTCCCAGTGCACAAAGATTGACTCCGTCAGCGGCCAGGAGGTGAGGAGTACTGTAGGGGTGGTGGTACTTGTGCTGTTACTGTAGTTGTTGTTGCAACCGAGCGGAATTAGTTGGAAAACACTAAAAATCATCCGACCATCTTACCCTCTAGCCCGCTAACCCTCTCTCTTAATCCTTAGTTTAATCTGCCGCCTCCGAAAGTTCTGGTCAGGGAGGAGTGCAGGGAGCGGTGGGGCGAGTACGTCTGCGACGGCAGGAGGACAATATCCGAAATCTACCCCGAGTTCTCCGACTTTGACTTCAGCGAGGTCCTGCACGACGAGGACGTCTACTACACGGAGGAGAGGGAGTCGGATGAGCACTGCTGCGCTAGGGCGCAAGGGTTCCTGGAGTGGCTGAATAGAAGGCCGGAGAAGTGCATCGCCGTCGTCACACATTCGAGCTTCCTTAGGCACCTTTTCTGCCAGTTCGGGGAGAACTTGGGGAAGGGGGACAGGGAAAATTTGCAGCGAACCGCCGGGAATTGCGAGCTGAGGAGCGTCGTGATGTGCTCGCATGGGACCAAGGAGCAGGTTGACATTGATTCGAAGATGAACGACTTCGCAAAGGTCGCTCCATCCACGGTGGTCATGAAGGGGAGTGTGGAGGAATGAATGTTGTTGATGATGACGATGATGTTGATATTGATGAAATGAATGGGCGGGTGGTAACAATTTGATAACAAATGGATTTTTTTGATGAAGTTTTCACCTCATTTTTAGTTTGGGGAGACGGAGAGGAGAGGAGAAATAGGGATACTGCGATTCATGTCGACGATTTATACGGCTGGTAGCTTTAGATTTCGGAGGGAAAGGGTAGGGGAGGAGCAGGGCGGGAATAGTTCCGCGTAAGTAATCTTGACAATTTTTATGGTTTTGAGCCGAAAACGTTTGCTGGGAAAACGGAAATGGGAGATGGGAGAACTGACCTGAGCTGGGACCTTACTGCATGAAACCGCTTAAAAGAGGGAGTAAGAGTAGGTACGTTAAGTTAACCCCCCCCCCCTCTCTTACCGCATTTTGCTAGGTATCGCCCTCGCTCCCAGCTATGAAGGCATAAGATTGAGGGTTAGGGGTGGGGGGCGGTTCGTTTGTCTCGCAAAACCTCTCAACTCACTGTCTCTCTCACCCCCGAGATGAGGGGTTGGTGATGGGGGCGAACGGGGCGCGAAACGGCCGTCAGGATCATCTCTTCTCAACTCACTTCTTCCCTCCCTCTCTCCCTCACACACCCACCATCCCTCTCACACTCCCACCCCAAGCAGGCCTAGAAAGACCACACTGCACCCAACATCGACGATGGTTATGCTTCCCCTCCTTATCTTTCTCTTTCTCTCCTCCAAGGCAGTTGAGGCGCAGACCTGCACTGATCCAGCCTGGCACGTCGCGTATCAATATACCAACGGCACCGCTTGTCCGACGGGGTGGAAACGACAGCTCGTCCCCTGTTAGGGTTAGGGTTAGGGTTAGGGTTAGGGTTAGGGTTAGGGTTAGGGTTAGGGTTAGGGTTAGGGTT
>BRXY01000577.1:0-64978 GCA_030267945.1 Triparma strigata | reverse complement strand
CCCTAACCCTAACCCTAACCCTAACCCTAACCCTAACCCTAACCCTAACCCTAACCCTAACACTAACCCTAACCCTAACCCCAACACTAACACTAACACTAACACTAACAGTAACTTGCCAAAATGAGCCGACAATTCTGAATAAAGCTGAACCGTCCATCCTTAAAATTCAAAGCTTAAACGAACTAATTTAATTAATTTAAAAATTTATGGAAAGCAAACTTATTTCCTAAAATGTTCTCTACCCTCAAAAATCTTCTATCCTTCACTACTCTGAACCCTGCCTGACCTTCGATCCCTGCCCCACCTTTGACTTTCTCCTGACCCAGCCTTCTGTGTCCTTCTGGGGTGAATCCGTAGCGCTGCATTTCATCCATAGAACCATAACGTAGCCGAACTTCATTCCCAAAGCCATGATCAATAAAATTATTGAGTCTAGGACCCTGTTGTCCTCCTTAGTGAGCGATTCGTAGCTGAGGTGAAGAGTGTCGAGGACTTGAGGTCCCTCCCTTCCCCAGCAGCCGAAGGAAGCCTCTGCGCCTTCGCAGTAAAAGCCGGTTGACAGGCAGTCGCTCCCGCCCGAAAGAGTCTCCCCAGGCGTGCACAGCGTGGCGCCGCTGAAGGTATCGGGGTCGAAGACGTTGTACGCGATTGCGTTGAAGGTCCATTTAAGGGGAAGGGCGTAGTAGTTGGCCCTGAAAGGCCAAATGACGTCGCCGCCGCGGAATACCAGGCCACAGAAGACAATCGAGGACGACCAGAAGCCAAGGTAAGCCAGCATGCCTGTCAAGACAAAAACGACGAAAGTGTATTAGCAGTGTTAGATTCCGTTGTTTACGTTACATACATATTTTTTTCCTCGGCCAACCCCAAACCTTCTTACCGATCACCGGATTTTTGAAAACTACAGCCAGGAGCTGAGCGAGGGAATCGAAGACCATTAAGTTGATGGCGAATACCAAAGTAGTGGTTAAGAACTCGTCGAACGGCCAGCCGCCAATCAAATGCGCGAACACCATGATTGACGCCGACAGAAGGATGAGGGCGGGGATCTGAACGAGGGTAGTTGACATTGCGTAGGATACGGCCTTGTACATGCCGGCGCGGATCTCGTACATGACTGAGAGGGTGTCGCGGTTGGTGCCAATGAGCGTGGTGATGGACATGCACGACGGGAGCGCGAGGACCCACCACATGTAGAAGACCCTGAACGGGATCTGCTTCTGGTTGTTCTCGCGAGAGGCGATGTAGACGAGCCCGAAGAAGGAGACGATCTGGGGAATGACAAAGAGGCGGCCGGTGTATTGCAACGGGTCGGTGAGGGTGAGCCTGCGACGAGCGTTGTTAGTAAAATGTATAATCATTCCCAGATCGTCGCTTCGCTCCTCACCTGACTTGACGTTTGAGAAGGTGGAGGGTTGACATGACGGTCCCGGAGGTGGCGGTGCTGGAAGTGGGGGGCGCGGCTCGCCCTGAAGCGACATTGGCGGAGGCGGTTTCCTTGCTCATGTCACTGGCCTCCCAGCTGTCCAAGACCTTGCCGACCTCCTCGGCAGAGCTGGTGTCCTTGGAGACCAAGTCCAAGACGGCCTCGGCGGGGTTGGCCCCGTGGCTGAGCGGCACGTCGATGGAATCGAAGTACCTGGCCATGGCGCCGCGGTCTCCACAGTAGCCCACCCTACCCTCGGAAAGAACGAGGACCTTGTGGAACCCAGCAAAGACGAGAGCGGAGGGCTGGTGGATGGTGCAGACGATGGCGGCGTCGCAGCGCTCGGCGATGGAGCCGAGGAGGGAGATGATGGCTGCAGCGGCGGCCGAGTCGAGGCCGGACGTGGGCTCGTCCAGGACGATGACGCTGGGCTCCTTCACGAGCGCAACGGCGAGGCTGAGGCGGCGACGCTGGCCGCCGCTCAGGCCCTTGAAGAGGAAGCCTCCTGCCTTGGTGTCCTGGCACGAGGTCATGCCCGACATAGTGAGGAGCTCGTCCACCTTAACCTTGCGCGCAGCAGCATCAAGGTCGGTCCTGTACATCTTGAAGGCGAAGTCGAGGTGCTGGTAGGGCGTCATGGTAGGCCAGAGGTTGTCCTCGCGAGGCACGTAAATGGCGGACTTGACGAACATGGAGCGAGTCATCTTGACGCCGTTGAGGGTAATTTCGCCAGCGGGAGCTCCCGGGCCCTTGTTGAAGGTGAGGGTGTCGAGCAGGATGGTCTTGCCGGCGCCGGAGGGACCGACAATGGCGAGAACCTCACCGCTGTTGACGGAGGCGGAGACGCCCTGGAGAACCTTGGCATCGCTTTTCTTCTTCTGGGGGATGGTGTAGGCGATGTTGCGGAACGCAAAGGAGACGGTCGCGGAGGCAACGTCATCGGCAATGTCAATGTCAACCTTGCCAACCGATGACCTGGCCTTGTCCTCCTCCTCCTCCTCGACGACTTCGGCCATGACCGAGTAGGAATCGGAGGGGGGCTGGGGCTCCTGGCCTCCGTACATCATGGTGAGGACGTAGATGGCAGCGACGTAGCCGATGCGGCAAAGGATACCAAAGGCGACGATGAAGCCAATGTTGCGGCCGTAGTGTCCATCGTCTCCAAAGACTGTGAATTGGATTGAGAGCGATCTCAAGATCTGGTCGCCGGTCTTTCCGTAGCACACGGCGCCGGCGGGATCGGCCTCGCTGTAGCAGTAGAAGCCTTGTGCGGTGCACTGTGACGAGCGGGGCGAAGTGGCGAGTTAGAAAAAAGCAGAGTAGAGTGGGTCTTCTCTTCTTTTTCTTCTCACCTCTGCGCCAGTGGACAGAATTTCCCCAGGTGTGCACGCAATGGTGCCACTGTGCTCCGGGAGGTCGTGGTAGAGGCCGTACATGTAGGAGTCGAGAGTCCAGCTGAGGGGCAGGAAGTAGCAGAAGGCGCGAATGGGCCAGATGACGTCCTCGACGTCGACGAACATGCCGCAGAAGAGAAAGGCGGTGAAGTACATGTTGAGGAAGGCGAAGAGCCCGTAGATGACGTTGGAGAAGCACGACAGCATCTGCGCCAAGCCCTCGAAGGACCAGAAAGTGATAGCGTACAGCGTCAGCACGATGGGGAAGCTTCCCCAGTACAAGTCTCCGAGGACGTACATGGGGAGCATGGAGCTCAGGGCGAGGATGAACATCATGGGAATCTGCACGACCCAAGACGCAATGGCCGAGGCGGCCGGGTGGTACATGCCATCCTTGACCTCCTTCTTGAGCGAGAGCCACTGCAGGAGGGGTGGTTAGTTAGGGTGCAAGAGACCGAGGTTAGAATTGCAACAAAATATGTATATTAAGGCGTCGTGTGAATATCGTCTCACCTGGAAGTGGTAGATGAAGTTGGAGACGAGGATGAACTGCATGGGGATGCCCATGCAGAACATGAGGAAGAACGTGCGGGAGATGACCTGCTCCTGAACCTTGTCGCGGGTCTCGATGTAGATGATGCCGAAGAAGAAGGTGGCGCAGAAGTTCGCAACAAGGCGGACCAGATAAGCGAGCGGCTCGCGCTTGGCGACCACGACGGAGCGGTTGGTCAGGACGGCGAGCTGCTTGAAGAAACTCATCTGTGTCTCGAAGGGCATCTCGCTGAGCGGCCTGCCGTCGCCCTTGTCTGCGGTGCATCCGTACGCCTCACCGTCACCCTCGGCCCACTTGTCGATTACCTGCTTGACCCCCGATCGTGAAGTGAAATCGGTGTTGACCAGATCGAGGATGAACTCTGAGGGGTTCGTGTCCGCGGTGGGAGGGCTGCCGATGGAGGTGAGGTACTCGCTGATCTTGGCGGCCTTGCCGAAGTAAACGACGCGGCCCATGGAGAGGACCATGGCGTTGTCGAAGCCGGCGAAGACGGACGCGGGGGGCTGGTGAATGGTACAGACGACTGCGATGTTGTTCTCGGCCGCGACGTTCTTCAAGAAAGTCATCATACGAACTGCCGAGGCAGAGTCAACTCCGCTGGTCGGCTCATCCAAGAAAAGGATCGACGGCTGCTTCACCAGCGCGAGGGCGACGGAAAGCCTCCTCTTGTTCCCGCTGGACAAGCCCCTGATGATCTCGCTCCCCGCCCTCACGTCCTGGAACTCCTCGAGGCCGACTGACTTAATGAGCCCTTCGACGGCCTCTGCGCGCTCGGACGGCGTCAGGTTCGGCCTGTAAAGCTTCATCGCGTAGTCGAGGTGGTCCTTAGCCGTGAGGGAAGCCCAGAGGGTGTCCGTCTGCTCCACGTACGCGCAGGTCCTGTTGTACAGGCCCGTGGTGAGGGGCTCGCCGTTGACGAGGATGTTGCCTGAGGGCGTCCCGCCGGACTGCTGGAGGGTGAGCATGTTGAGGAGGGTTGTCTTGCCGGCGCCGGAGGGGCCGAGGATGGCCAGGACGTGGCCGCTAGTGACGTCGCCCTTGATGTCGGAGAGGAGAGTCTTGGGCAAGCTCTCCCCCTTGATAGGGACAGAGTAGTGGAGGCTGTCAAACGTGAGGCGGATTTTGTTCGGCGGCTGAGCCGAGCCGTCTTTGTCCTTAGAGTTGCACATGTCTGCTGAGAGGGTTTGGGTAACGAGGGAGGAAGGGGGGGTGGAGAGCGAGGTGGGGGGGGGGTGAGAGTTAATGGAGGGAGCGGAAGCGGCCGACCATGTAATTGCCTATATTGGTTTCTGGGGTAAATGCGGGCACGTATGGACTATAATTTACATTACTGGGGAATGTAACCCCTGTATACGTGACCAGGAGAAGAAAAATAAACAGTACCTTGCTCTTTGAAGCTTTTATTTCTTCTTCAATGCAAATTAGAATGCTTTTTTGAGTTGGCTGGCCGGGCTGGGCAGTAGAGATCTCTAACTTTTGAGTTGAAAGTTAGAAGTTGCGCAAACTTATTTGCTGAAAACGTCGAAGAAAAAGCCAATATATTACTTCCGCATCGTAGATGATGAAATAATAATAGAAACCTTTACTAGCGATCGCGTTTTTGTTTTCTTCTGTTTTTGTTTTCTTCCCATGTAGATACAGAGAGAACATTGAAGCAGGTCAACAAGCCTGCTTGGTGACCGGGTTCTTAAACTTGGTGACTGCGTTGACAGGGTCTCGTTGACCGGGGCCTCCTTGCCCGCGTTGACCGGGATCGAGTCGTCCTTAGCGTCCTATCGTGACCATAATCTGTGCATACCAGCTGTAACTCCCCTCCCTCCATCTTCCCAAGTCCATCCAGCATCTCCTCCGGGTTAGCTTCATAATAAAACTATCCCCTCATTCTCGTAAGTCGTAGCTTCTCATTCCCATTTCGTCAATCATTGCCGAACCTCATCAACATCATAATCGCGTAGGGTTTGATACGGAGCGGCGAAAACTAACGTCAACAGTAAAAGGATGTCTAAAACCCCCTAAAATATATATATATATATTAAGAGAAGAAGAAGAAGAAAACTAAAAACAAAACATGTCCATAATCCAAAACCCAACAAAACTAATAACTATTCAACAATTTCCTTCATCTCGAACCCCTTCCCCTCTAAATTCAAGCCCGGCGTCCAAACACCTTGACAGCTCCCCGTCCTATGTCCACCTCTGATTTTAACTATTTTCCTTCCACTGCTATTATTAAGCATATTTATTTTATTCATTATCTGTGAGACAATAAGCGATATTGTTTTCGAAACGGTGTAAGAACAAAACGCTGAAGCGGCAGTTGTGTGTTTTAATGAACGCTTGAAAGAAAGTTAACGATATAAGCTCTAACATATCGACACAGCCGGAGAGACGAGACGAGAGGATTATTTAACAAACGTAACCCTTTCTCCGCACGGTTGTTACGGGGACAAATTAACATCGTTCAACATTCATCGTTATCGTATTGAAACGCTCTTCCTTCAAAACGAAACGTGTGGTCACAATAATGGTCTCGGAGGGCGGGACGTAAAACGATCGTTATAAGGTAGAACGGGGGAGGTACCGCGTTAGCACGGTTTTGATTGTTGTTCTGGTTCAAACGTTATTCAAAACACGAGCAAAACGTCTTATATACCTTCAGTTTGTTTTGTAGTTCTCACCTCTTTTTCGTTAAAACCTCTTAAACCAATACTTTTATCCCAACCTGTTTTATACTCTCCTTTAATATTAGGATGTTTATTACCTATTACTTTTGTTACAATTTCTAAATCTTTATTCTGGGAAGCGAAGGTTATTAAAGAAGGGGATTGGAGGAAGGTACGGAGAGGATGAGACGAACCGCCGTGAGGACAGTAGGAGAGGGTTAGCCGGAGAAGCTGACGCTGGGGAGAATGGGTTTTTTGGAGATGATGTTAGAAATGAGGTTTTGTTTTATATGGATGAATGTAAATACTACCGACGACTGTTGTTATACAGTATACTGTATAACAGTATACTGTACGGCGTGTAAACGAGCATATATACATATAGGATATATGCATATAGGATGTCGTCACGAGATAAGAGACGTTGCTACCTCCAAACATTACATGTTAGGCCAAACATGTTAGGGTTATTTCTAAATATGATGCTTCGCTCACGTCGTTAAACGCTTTTATACAACAGTTACACAACAGTTATACAACAGTTATACAACAGTTATACGATATCGTATTTACTGACAGTTCGTTCGAAAAGGAAACCTTTGGTAGGAACCTTTGGTAGCACTGCAATGAGTGCGCTTCAGACTCGGTTCACGTTTGTCTCGTCGCGATCGAACGTCAGACATTGTGTCTGTTTTTGGGTCTGTTTTTGGGAGATTACGACTTTTAAAACGAATTTACTAACCTGACCGTGTGTTGCCATAATATTTAAAAGGGATTAATAACGTTTTTTAATGTGACGTTTTATGTGGAGGCTTTTTAAGTGTGTTTATGAGGAATTAGTGGAATTACTTTTTTTACCAGTGATCTTCTAAAAAAATAATAATCATGTCTCCTGAAGAAATCGCGGCGAAAATGGATGAGCAGGGTAGCTTCGGTAAGTAATCCTTAATAACATCCGTCTAAACGCGTCGTCATTCATGTAATAATAATATTTAGGGGTTTTATTATTTGGAGGTCCGCGTGCCTCCGTGTGTTTTTGTCCTATTGTCTGGACCGGATGCGCGCGCCGTAGCCGCCCTTTTCCGTCGACTGTCGCCAGCATCCACCCATCTCCGACGTCGCCCGTCACGCACAGCGCGCGACCCGTGGCGCTGCCCTTCCGGCTGAGAGGCGGTGGTCGTGTCCACGTTGCACGGCCCACACAAGTGGAACGCTGTCGTAGCGCCGCGGAACGCCTGACGGCCACGACGAGTACACGTTTCGGGGTGACGCGAGGCACCCGCCAACATCCGCCACGCGAGGGCGTGCGTCTGCGCCCTTGGCCCTGCTCCAAACGGTCCATGTCGGTGTTGACGGGCGTGCAAGGGGGACGGTGGGTGGAAGGTCGATCTGCTACCCCTCCCCACAACGCGCGGAGAGTGACCCCGACGATCACGGCCGCGCAGCCGACTCCCACGACGCTGGCGTACCGGAAGGTAGCACAGGGCGCCGCGTGAGATCGGCCCCGAACTCGGGCCGGGGGCTCAGGTGCTGCATCGCCTCCTCCAAGAACTGGTGGAGCTGCGCGCGCGCCACGTCGTCCGTCACGCCATCGAACACGGCGACGCTTTGTTTTCCCCTCCGCGCCTTTAAAACACTATTCTAACTCTTTCACCCCACCTCCATCCCCAGAGCACCCTACCTGGCCAATGTCAAAAATCCGTCAATCCTTCATCGACTTTTACGTCCAAAAGCACTCTCATGTTTTCTGGCCTTCCTCTCCCTGCGTCCCGCACGACGACCCTACCTTACTCTTCGCCAACGCGGGAATGAATCAGTATAAGCCCCTCTTTTTAGGTACCTGCGATCCGGCTTTGGAAATGAGTAAACTTAAAAGAGCTACAAACACGCAGAAATGCATTAGAGCTGGAGGGAAACATAACGATCTCGACGACGTAGGTAAAGATGTTTATCATCATACCTTTTTCGAGATGATGGGGAACTGGAGTTTCGGGGATTATTTCAAGGAAGGCGCTATCGACATGAGTTGGCAGTGTTTGACTGAGGTTTTTAACCTTGATACTGACAGGCTTTATGCTACGTATTTCGGTGGAGATGATAAGACTCCGAGTGATGAGGAAGGTACGAAAACGAACATATATAAGCAACAACTCCATTCCAATCTAAGTATTCTAACGTATCCCCTCCACACACACACTCCTCCAGCCAAGAAGTACCTCCTAAAACACCTCCCCCCCTCCCGCGTCCTCCCCTTCGACGCTTCAGACAATTTCTGGGAAATGGGCGCCACAGGACCCTGCGGCCCCTGCGTCGAATTCCACTACGACCGCATCGGAAATCGTGACGCTAGTAAACTCGTTAACGCTGATTTACCGGATGTTATAGAAATTTGGAATAACGTTTTTATACAGTATAACAGGGAAGCGAGCGGTGAATTGAGGGATTTACCCGCGCAGCATATCGATACCGGGATGGGATTCGAGAGGTTGGCGAGTATTTTACAGGGTTTCGATAGTAATTATGACACGGATATTTTTATGCCGATCTTTAAAGGTGAGGAAAAAGAGAGAGAGAGCGGGTGTCAACATTATTCAAAACATTTTAAAAACAATACATTTCTAACGAACAATCGTTCGACATCCATTTTTAAAAGCCATCGAAATCGTGACCGGCGCATCCCCCTACACCGGCAAAGTAGGCGAAGCCGAAGACGTAGGCTTCAAGGACATGGCTTACCGCGTTGTAGCTGACCACCTCAGGACTCTAACGTTCGCGATTGCTGACGGGGCTATTCCTTCTAATGACGGACGCGGGTATGTTCTTAGGAGGGTGCTGAGGTGAGAAGAAGGCAACACTATACCCTTGTCAGAGAGTCGCCTCGACCGCCTCCGTTAACAACCCTTCATTCCATCACCCTCGCAGACGCGCTGTCAGGTACGGGAGGCAGAACCTCGGGGCTGAGCTGGGTTTCTTCTCCACTCTCGTTCCTACTTTAGTCAAGCTCATGGGGGACGCCTTCCCCGAGATCAGGAAGAGGGAGGACTTCGTCATCAACATCATCAAGGAGGAGGAGACGAGCTTCTCTCGCACTCTCGATAAGGGCCTCGCGAAGTTCAACGACATGGTAAAGTCAACTGAAGGGGGTGTTTTCAACGGGACAAACGCTCACTTCCTTTACACTTCCATGGGCTTCCCCGTCGACCTCACGGAGCTCATGTGCGAGGAGAAGGGACTCAAGCTCGACATGGAAGGGTTCGAGGCTAAGATGAAGGAGGAGCAGGAACTCTCGCAGGCGGCCCACAAGGCCAAGATGAGCGGAGGCTCAGGGAAGGAGATGGTACTCGAGGCAGAGCAGGTGAGCGTGAATTCCTATCCCCACACACACATACACACACACACACTTACACCCCCACCCACCCAGACTGCCGCCCTCGTGTCCCGCGGTTGCAAGACTACTGACTCCGAGGCCAAGTACACTTGGAACTCTGACGTCACCTCCACCATCACCGCCGCCTTCATCGGTCGCGGTGAGACGGCCGACAAGACTGGCTTCGTCGACGCCATCACCTCCGCCAGCGGAGCCGCTGGACTCATCTTCGACAAGACCAACTTCTACGCGGAGCAGGGAGGGCAGATATACGACCAGGGGACAGTCACCTGCGGGGACGCCGTCTTCCGCGTCGACAACGTTCAGGTCTTCGGAGGCTACGTCCTCCACTTGGGAGAGGTGAGAGCAGCGCTGCAGCGTTTTCGGCCACCCTTACTCAACTCGTTCTAACCCCCCGCCCACCCCCAAAATCAAAATCAAAATCAGGTCGTGTCCGGGAGCTTCGCCGTCAATGCCTCCGCCACCCTCTCGGTCAACTACGTTCGCCGCGGTCCCATCGCGTCCAACCACACCATGACCCACGTCCTCAACTACGCCCTCAGGGACGTCATGATTGGGAAGGAGAACATCGGCAGCGACGACGGACCTCAGCTTGACCAGAAGGGTTCCCTCGTCGACGACCAGAAGCTCCGCTTCGACTTCTCCTGGGGAAGCCAGGTGACCGTCGACCAGCTCGCCAAGATCGAGGCCAAGTGCCTCGACCAGATCCAGAGGGACATCAAGGTCCACACCTTCAACGCTCCCCTCGCCGACGCCAGCCAGATCAGCGCCCTCCGCGCCGTCTTCGGAGAGAAGTACCCTGACCCCGTCCGCGTCGTCAGCGTCTGCGACACTCCCATCCCCGAGATCCTCAAGAAGCCCACCGAGGAGATATGGAAGGACTACAGCATCGAGTTCTGCGGCGGAACCCACCTAGAGAAGACCGGCGAGGCCGAGGCCTTCGTAATCCTCTCAGAGGAAGGCATCGCCAAGGGGATCAGGCGCATCACTGCTGTCACGCAGGAGCGCGCGAGAGAGGCGACCAACGCAGCCAGAGGATTCGCCCTACGCGTCAAGGCCGCGGAGGAGATGGCTGGAGCCGAGCTACAGGACGAAGTCAAGAAGCTCAAGGTGAGAGATCGGTTACCGAGGGGATCGAAGCGGGCCCTCATCCACCACACTATTCTAACTCGTCGCTTCGCTCCTCGGCTCCCGCTGCAGCTCGAGCTCCAGACCATGGCCATTTCCTGCATCTCCAAGAGCGACCTGACCACGGCGCTCAACGGCCTCCAGGCCAAGATCAAGGAGTGGCAGACGAAGCAGCTCGCCGCCAAGGTCGAAGGAGCCGCGGAAGCCTGCAAGGCCTCCGTCGATGCCGCCAAGGTGAGATGCGCACAGTTCACAATTCACATTTCAGACGCCCCTTTATTCTAACCCCGCACGCAGGCCGCCGGCAAGACCAAGTGCGTCGTCCGCTACGACTTCGGCTGCGACGGCAAGGTCGCGCAGAAGATCCTCAAGGCCGTCGCCAAGGACGTCGCCGTCATGATCTTCTCCGCTGACGCCGGCTCTGGAAAGTACGGCTGCTTCGCGTCCAGCCCCAAGGCTGCAGGAGTGGACTGTAAGAAGTGGATAGCGGATACCTTCGAAGGGGTCGGAGGCCGTGGGGGAGGGAAGCCCGCTAACGCGCAGTGGCAGGTCGAGGGTCTTGACAGCATCGAGGCTGCTGTCGCCAAGGCCGGATCGATTTGAGGAGAAGAGGAACTTGAGAATCTGAGAATATTTAAAAAAGAACTGACTTTTGAGAAAAAAGCAATTCACAACATGCGTCCGCTTCCCCTCACGCCGTCCCCTTGCCTCTCCCTTTCTGCCTTTTCCTTGTCCGCAGCAATTTCCTTCACGAGGTTCGCGTGAAATTCCTTGGTGATGGGGTACTGCGAAACGCAGAGGGCTGCAATGACGAAGAAGCCCGCCGGGACGATGCCCACGAGCATCCTTATCACGGCGATCGTGGCTTCGTTTTGGCCAGAGTCGTCGTCTGCAGCCATGTCCACTGAGACTCCGCAGCTGCGAAGGACCGTTAGTTAGAAACCAGAATTCACTGAAGGAAGATCTCGTCAACGCGCCTTATCAGCTCGTCGCTTCGCTCCTCGGCTCTACTCTCACCTCTCCTTCGGAGCCTCGTAGCCCGTCGACTTGAGAAGCAGATTGCTTCCGCCAATCGCCAACGTCACGGAGATCTTCATCAAAAATCCGAAGAAGCCAACATATATCCCTTCTCGCCTCCTCCCGGTCATGTGCTCGTCGAGCTCGACGCAGTCTGGGAGCATGGAGTACGGGATTAGGTAAACAACGATCAAACAAAATCCCACCCCAGCCGCTATGAAGTATCCTAAAATCCTGTCGCTGTTGAAGGTTAGGCAAGTTGTGAAGCCGGCGAGGCCTATGCGAGGAGCAGTGAGCGTGAAGATCGTGTTAGATATACTGTAGTCGCACATTCCTGGTCGCTTCGCTTCGCTAACTTCTCTGTATACTCACCTATGGCGCCGATGTTGTACGCCATCCTCTTGCCTCGCGTTTTCGAGATGTGAAGCCAGAAGGGCAGCGAGAGGAACGCCATACCCTGAACGAGGATGATTATCGGCGTTATCAACGCAGCGTCGTGGAAGACGTACTTGCAGTACAGAACGAGGCTAGACTGCAAGATGAACACGGCGGAAGGGCCGCAGAGCCAGATCAGCAACAGCCAAAGGAAGGCACGGTTCTTAAAGACAAGCTTAATCTCGTGGATGAAGGTCGTGTTTTCGCCGGTCAAGGCTACAGAGGACCTGCGGCGCCCGGAATCGGACAGCGTCATTTGGCCGTAGGAGCTTGTGCGCTCCTGGAAGGAGGGGTTCCTACCAACGACGTCCTCCTTCTTCCAATAGCTGCTGGGCTTCTCCTTGATGAAGAAGAAGGTAATGGAGCCGATGACGGCGATCATTATTCCCACCACCAAGCCTCCTAGCTTGAAGCCCGTCTGGGGCGCGTCGCCTTCGTAATGCGTCACGATGTTCGACATTGCCATGAGGCCGCAGAAGCCGACGGCGTTTCCTATCGCCAACCTATACGAACTAAGAGACGTCCTCTCGTCGTAGTCATCCGTGAGCTCTGGAACCAGGCTGGCCACACTGATGTTGAAGCAGGTCACACCTATGCTGCATCCGCAGAAACTTGCCATGTAGAAGAAGAGTTTGCCACTCTGCGAAGCGAAGCGATGTTGTGTAAGTTAGGGCTCTCTTCTTTTCTTTTCACTCAAAGAATCCTCCCCACCTTCCCTCCTTTTCCTCACCTCGCTGGATCCAAACGGCGAGGGACTGAATAGAAAAAAGAAGGCAAACGGGAGTAACACGGTACCAAACGCCATCCAGGGCCTGCGCCTCCCAAAACGAGTCTTCGTGTTATCGCTCAACATACCAATGAGAGGGTCATTCAGCAGGTCGAAGCACCCCTGGACAATCTGGATAGTCGCGACGTCCCCTGCGGTCAGGCACGCCGTCTCGAGGAGGTACGCGTTCAAAAAGAAGCCCGTGCACATCGTGTTCGTCACTAGCACGGACTCGCCGAGGCCGAGGAGGATCTTCTGGGTCCTTGGCACTTTTGGTTGTTGCGTGGACATTGAAAAGGATTTGAGAAGGGGGGGGGGGGTTGTTCAGGCGCGAGTGGTGGAATAAGAGGGTTTATCACGGCGAAATTTACTGAATCTGCTGGAGTATCTATTGCCCGTTCGTTTATTATGGCTAGAGAGGTTGATTTTTCATAAATAGCAAATTTTCACTTTGCCTGGCATCCATGTGTCCCTGAGAAGCCGGAGTGGAACATTTCTACGCTAGGTTCGAATCGATTACAAATTCTTTCGCCTCGCCCCTGTAGTTCCCTCCTAGAACTATCTTTTCGCCAATACCGAAATTAAGAAACATCTTGACAACTTCCTCTTGCCCTGCCCTTGCGTGCCGACAAAACTGACATGGTAAAACTAAGCCTCCCCCTGCTCCTCCTGCCTGCAACGGCGGCGTATGAGTACCAGACTCTGTACTACAACCAAACTCTCGACCACACCCAACCCTTTCATCCTTCACAAGCTCGCTGGAGTCACCGCTACCTGCTGAATGATGAGTTCTGGAGCAGACCGGCGGATGAGGACCTAATGGGTTCTTCCTCATGCCCTGGCCCGATCATGTTTTATACGGGGAACGAAGGACCCGTCGACGGGTTCTGGAGCGGCAACGGTTTCATGATGGAAATGGCCGAGAGCTGGGGAGGCCTCATTGTCTTTGGGGAGGAGAGGTACTATGGGGAGTCAATCCCTTCTGAAGATTACTCCTTCATGTCGACCCAGCAAGTATTGGAGGACTACGTGGAGCTGCTGGATTTTGTCAAGAACGAGTACGACGCTCAGGAATGCCCGGTGATCGCCTTCGGGGGATCCTACGGCGGTACCTTGACGACCTTCTTCCGCGCCGGTTATCCCCACGCCATTCAGGGCGGCCTAGCCTCCTCCGCCCCGGTTGGAAATTACGACCCCGATGGTTGGTCCGATCACGGCGTAGACTCTTACACCTTCTCGGACATCATCGTGAAGCAGTACACCGACGCTGACCCTAAGTGCCTTGAGAAGATCTGGGCGGCCACTGACGCCCTCAACTCCGCCACCAGCCAGGACTTGGTGACTGCTTTCAACCTCTGTGACGCCACCGGATTGGGCCCCTCTAGCCAATCCGAGCTGTTCCTGTATGGCCTCGAAGGCTTGCCGCAGCTCAACTACCCGTACGAAATAGGCTCCATGCCCGCCTGGCCCGTCCAAGCCGCCTGCGACATGTTGGTCGCCAGCGGCGACGACGTTGAGGATTTGATCAAATCCTCGGCGGTGGTGACCGCCATGGCCCTCGGCTACTCACTCGACGGTCAGTGCTTCGAGACGCTGGACGAGGGGCCCGGGAACGTCCCAGGAGACGGCCCCGGCTCCGGCCCTTGGGGCTACCAGAGCTGTACCGAGACCCTCCACCTCTTCAACTCCCGCGGCCCCGACTCTGGCGGCATCCGCTCCTACAAGTTCGACATGGAAAAGGTCCGAAGCATCTGCTCCGACACTTGGGGCGACGTCCAGCCCAACCCCACGGCGCTCACGGAACGCTACGGAGGCTACAGGCTCGGTGACGGACTAGTCGACGTCTCGAACATAATCTGGTCCGTTGGTGACATCGATCCTTGGGGCGGAGGCTGTTTTCATCCAGAGTACGCCAAGGAGGACGCCGAGGCGAACGGCCTCTATTACTTCCCCATCGAAAAGGGCGCCCACCACTACGACCTTCGGGGGAAGCACGACGACGACACCGAAAGCGTCACGGAAGTCAGGGAGAAAGAAAGGGAGATCATCAAATCTTGGATCGTCGACTTTGTTTAATTTAAAATTACATTCTCTACGAACTCTTCTACTCTTCTCCACTTCACTTCATTTCACTTCACTTCACTTCTTTCTGCTAAGGGCCATTCCAACGGCGACTCCTAGCCCAGCCGTCGCAGCCAACCTTGCAACGTCCCAAATCCTTCCGCCCCCCTGTTTCTTCTGCCCCTCCTCAACTCCAACCTTGGCCAAATTAAGCGCCCCAATAATCCCCGCCTCATTCCCGAACTGCGATATAATATCGGTGCAGACTCGTTAGAATTGGGTTGGTCAGATATTTTGTCGGTGTCGTAATTTCCCCCTCACCTTACTCCCGCATATAATCCCCTCCTCAAAAGACGGAACATACCCGTTAAGAATTTCCCCCGTCCTCCTCCTAATTTTCTCCATAAGCACCTCCCTCTTCATCACCCCCCCCGATATAACAATCCTCTCCACGCTCGTGAGGAGCACCAGGCTAGCGCATAAATTAGCTAAAGCGTTAGCAACATGATCCCAAACAAAATTATCATCACTAAGATCCTTAACCTTACTCCTATCCTCGATCCCCAAACGCTCCGTAATAGCCACAGCGCTCGCGAGACTCTCGACGGTACGCTCGCCTTTGTAAGGGGCGAGGGAACCCCAGGAGTAACCTTTGAAATCGTCTCCTGGGAGGGAGCGGACGCAGACGTGACCGCCTTCGGGGTGCATTAGGCCTTTCACTGTGGAACCGTTTACTACTAAACCTACTCCTACCCCGGTTCCGACGGTTATGTAAGCGCAGGAGGTGGTGGAAGGCTTGGGGTTTAGAGTGTACTCGGAGAGGGCGGGGGCGTTCACGTCGGTGTCGAAGTGGATGGGGGTGGAGGGGGAGACGGAACGGAGGGGGGTGAGGAGGTCGGTGTGGCGCCAGGCGGCTTTGGGGGTTGTGGTTATGTGGCCGTAGGTGGGGCTGGGTTGTTGTATTTTGTTAGTTGGTTCAGTCACGTCATTTCAGTCACGTCATTTTCAGTCACGTCGAACTTTTGTTAAACAAAAAAAAGTAACGTCTCACCTCTCAGGGTTCAGATCAGCCGGTCCAAACGTCGCAACGCCCAACGCCACATACTCCCCCTTGTGCTTCGCCAGACACTGGCATACCTTCTCAAGTGTTTCTGAAGGGGTTGTAGTCTCGATGTCGTAGCGGTGAAGAATAATGGTTGGTGTGTCACACTTTGAGAGGGCTACGACGAAGGAGGTGCCGCCAGCTTCTACTGCTGCGATCATGGACATTTTAGAGCTATTTTAGATCTGGTCTGGAGACGTACAATATGATTTAATGGGCAAAAGAGCTTAGCAATTTTGGGAAGTGTCCTGCAAAAGGAAATACCGACTTTTATCATTCATTATTACGCAATATGTCAAAATGAACGTCTGAAGAGCTCTCGAATGCCATTGAAATACTAGATCCGAACAATTTAGATGGTGGAGATGACGAAGAGATAGCATTTGAAGGCTCTGAGTTGGATGCTGCTGCCGACGTAATCCCCGCCGGAGGAGGTGATGATTTCATGCATACAGACGACTTCAGGCGGCTGTTCGTTGGTTTCGTTATGGTTGATACTTTAGTTGCGATGCGCTGGCTAGATAAGAAATGGCACAAGGTCGTTGAGAAGAAGCTGATTGAGTTTGAAGATGAGCCTTTCGGCGGGATTATTGTTCATGGAGGGAATAATATAAGTGTGAGTGAAGCTACATCTGATGCGAGGACGAAAAGGATGAAGCTAGTGACGAAGGTCGTCTTCCTTCTGAATATTACGAAGGTCGGAGAATATGCCTGCATGTACGCCTCCATTCTCGTCGTTGTAGACATCCCCGAAGGCATTACAAGTATCGGTGATCGTTCCTTCATGTACTGCTATAGTTTGAAACACATAAAGTTCCCAAAGTCGTTAGCATCAATTGGTATATCATCCTTTAGTCGTTGCCCCAGTCTAGAACAGGTCGATCTCCTTCACACGAATGTTCAAGAATTAGGTAACTGTGCCTTCGAATGTTGCACAAGTTTAAGAGAGATGAAAGTCCCAGATTCGCTTCAAACTTTCGGGGAATGTGTTTTTGAAGACTGCTCCAAGCTAGTCCCCTCCTCCATTAACGTACATTACGAGGATTACTACGAGGAATACGACTCCGATACAAACGACTTCGATACAAACGACTACGATACAACTTCCGAGGTAATCGCCTACCTCCGCTCTATACAATAATTCCCCCTTAGGACGTTTTAACAAAAGAAAAAAGCGTCGATATTTTACTAGTAAAAGAACCAACCACTATAACACTATTAAAAAGTATATTCTATTTGTTGATCCTCAGCGCGTTGACTTTTTTCTTATAATATGGATGTTCATGGTGTGTCTTCTATTGTATAGAGCGGAGGTAGGTGACTATCGCCTCGTTGTTTCCATCGTCAATGACGGAGGGGACTAGCTTGGAGCACAACTGGAAGACATTGCTACCAAACGTTTGAAGCGAGTCCGGGACCTTCATCTCTCTTAAGCTTGTGCAATTCCAGAAGGCATGTGGACCTAATTCTTGAACGTTCGTGTGAAGGAGATCGACCTCTTCTAGGCTGGAGCACCAACCGAAGGAGTAGTTACCAATTGATACTAACGACTTTGGGAACTTGATTTCTTTCAAACTATAGCAGTACATGAAGGAACGATCACCGATACTTGTAATGCCTTCGGGGATGTCTACAACGACGAGAATGGAGGCGTACATGCAGGCATATTCTCCGACCTTCGTAATATTCAGAAGGAAGACGACCTTCGTCACTAGCTTCATCCTTTTCGTCCTCGCATCAGATGTAGCTTCACTCACACTTATATTATTCCCTCCATGAACAATAATCCCGCCGAAAGGCTCATCTTCAAACTCAATCAGCTTCTTCTCAACGACCTTGTGCCATTTCTTATCTAGCCAGCGCATCGCAACTAAAGTATCAACCATAACGAAACCAACGAACAGCCGCCTGAAGTCGTCTGTATGCATGAAATCATCACCTCCTCCGGCGGGGATTACGTCGGCAGCAGCATCCAACTCAGAGCCTTCAAATGCTATCTCTTCGTCATCTCCACCATCTAAATTGTTCGGATCTAGTATTTCAATGGCATTCGAGAGCTCTTCAGACGTTCATTTTGACATATTGCGTAATAATGAATGATAAAAGTCGGTATTTCCTTTTGCAGGACACTTCCCAAAATGAGCTCAATTCCTCCGATCTCCAGAAAACCCTTCCTAACGTCGACAGCCGTCTCTTAACTTTAAACTGCGGCAAAAATCCTGACGATCTTTCGAAACGGATATCCTCACGACGTGAAGGGCAGTCAAGCTTCCGCACAGTGGGATACTTCACTTGTCGAACCCCAAAAGGGCAGCTCCCTCCGTCTGACTCTCTGTCACTTCGCTCCCTCGGTAGCAGATGGCAGTGGCCAGAGCAGTGTACAGGCTGCTCAATCGGCGTCTGAGCCCTCCCAATAAAGTTACAATCCTACCTCCTTTAGACCACATATCGTCTCCCAACTGGGGCTCGTACCGCACCTTGAACCTCTCCATTGACGCTCACCGTCAAACCCAGTACCTCTCCTCCCTTCACCCTCCTCTTCCCTACCCGGCCACCCGCTCCTCCCTCCTCTCCTTCCTCCGTACCTCCTTCCGCTCCAACTCGGATCGTCCCTCCGACGACCTGTGCCTGGACGCTCTCCTCCTCTCCGACTCCCTCCTAAACGTCTCCAACTCCACCTCAACCTCAACTTCAAACGGCCTCACCATCCAACTCACGTCCAAGTACCTCCACGACTCCCTCGAAACTGAAAAGTCCGTCTACCAATACCGCGTCCGCGTGGTAAACTCCTCCCCAACACCGATCCGCCTCCTCGGCAGAAGTTGGCTAATATCCTCCGACTTAGAAACCATAAAAGTCAACCAACCTACCTCCGGTGTAGTAGGTCAGTTCCCCGTGTTATCACCTCAGGGTATATTCGAGTATTCAAGCGGCTGCGAGATATCCGGTTCAGGATGTGCTTTGTCTGGGAAATTGTATTACGAAGTTATGGAGGAGGGGGACAAAGGTGACGACGAGGTTGATTATAAGAATGCGAAGGTGGAGGAGATTGAGGTTGGGGCTGTTGAGCTGAAGGCCGAGGGATTTATTGACATCGAGGCCTTAGGCCGAGAAATTTGAAACATTTAGAGCGCGTATAAATAACTGTGGAAGATATTTAAAATGAAATTGCAAAAATAGTTCAACTTTTCTTGAGCACTCTCCACACTCCTCTCCCGCTCTTGACTCTCGCCAAACTTCCTAGAACCTGGACAGCCATGAATCCCGCCAGTCCCGTCCATACGCCGAGCAGGTCGTTCTTCGCGAGGCCCATGGGGCTGACGATGGCAAAGCAGACGAAGTTGGCTAGCCACATGTTGAGGTTGGAGTAGTTCCAGTCCAAGCCTCCCATGATGATCCCGTTCGAGGGGTACTGCAGTGGGGTGCAACGACGAGTTAGAACTGCGTAATGGTAGGTAGGTGACGTTGCAGAGACCAGATACAAGCCGCTAATCCAGCAGTTAGCAGCTCTTCGCCTCACTCCTCACAAGCGCCCCCGCTTTTCTTACCGCCAAACCCTTGAAAACCTGCGTGATCAGCACGATGGGAAACACGGCCTGGACGGCCGTCCTCACCGCCACGTCCGTCGTCAGGCTCCTGATGACGCTCCCCCTGTTGAACCACGTGAGCGCGCTCAGCCCCCCCGCAACCGCCCCCCCCACCCCCAGCCCCAACTTGACGATCTTCTTGACCCTCTTCTTGTCCTCGAGGTCGCTCGCTAACATGGTCTGAACGGCGATCCCCACCCCCTCGCATATCTGCGTGACGGCGAACCCTAGCTGAAACGTTAAATTATAACCTGCGCTCTCGATTACTCCCCGACCCGCGAGCATCTTGGAGCAGTAAGCGTAGCAGCTGACCTTCGCGACGGTTCTCATTAGGATGCTCGCGCCGCTCGAAAGGTATAATTTTAGGCTTTTTTTTATTCCTGACCTAAAGAGAGAGCGAAGGCGAGAAAGAATTGATATTGGAACGTCAACTCGGTTAGAATTGCTTCACATATTAAGCTTCCCCCTTCTCCTTAGCCTTTTCTCAGCGTTTCACGTTGCACCCTTCTGCATTCCCATTCTCTTGCTTCTCTCTCTCACCTCGCCTTCTCATCCTTCAACCCCAATATCTCAACCTTCCTACTCAACCCATAAACCAACGGTCCCAGCGCGCAATACTGCGCCACGACCGTCCCCAGCGCCGCCCCCTTCGCCCCCATCCCACACGTGAACATAAAAAAAGGGTCCAAAACTATGTTCATAACTGAGAATATCAAGGACCATTTTAACGGAGTTGACGTGTCGCCTAAACCTCTGTATATACCGTTTGTTACTAACCATAAAGTGGCGGATATTGAACCCCATGAACGGAAACGTATGTACGAGAGAGCTGAAGGATACATTGAGGATGAGAGGGTTAAACCCATGTTCTTCAAGAGGAGAGGGGTGAAGAAGATGTAGACGATGAATTGGAGGACACCGATTATTAAAGCGAGGTAGAGGGCTGTGGTTATGGATGTTGAGAGGGTTTTGGGGTCGGATTTTGAGGAGGATACGAGGGAGATGCTCGAGCGGAGGAGGGGGTCGTTGTAGATCTTAGAGAGGCTGTACCAGAGGGTTATGGAGATGCCGGCTCCGGCGATGGAGGAAGGGGAGAGACGGCCGAGGTAGATTGTGTCGACGAGGGAGGCGAGGGGCTCGGCAGTCAGCTGGAGGAAGGCGGGGAGGGCGATGCCTAGGAACTCGGACGTCAGAGGGTCGGAGATCCTGGAGGTCAAGAGCTTGGGGAGGAAGGCCTTTGGCGGGGATGGGTTGCTGTTCACGTCCTCAGAGTTGTCTTTTGAGGAACGGAGAGGGGTGCGGGGTTTAAAATCGCCAGGCCTGCTCAGGCCACCAGACGTAGCGGGCGTAGTGAAAGAAGTCGTATCAGGCAGAAACAGCAGCAGCAAAAGGATGACCATTGCTCGACTGACGGTTACGAACTTCATTTCGTAGCAATTTTTTTTGGTGATTAAGCGAGGAATAATTTCACGCCCCCTCAAATGAATCTTAAAATGAGGCGTATATGAGGAGTCGTAAATGAGTCGTAAATGAGTCGTAAAATGAAAGCGAAGACTTTAGCAGAAAGCTGGGACATCCATAATTGGCATTTGTCATTTCCTCACTCTGTCCGGACGCTAATTCCATATTTCAGTATTACCTGCTGTGAACCATGATATGTTCCCATCGCTTCCTCCAATTCCTCGTCCTCTTCCTATCAAAATCAACGTTTGTTTCAATGTTTACCACACCTCCTCGAGCTGGCACCTTTGAGCGCACATTTCCTCTCTCTAGGCCTCTCTCTTCGTCGTCTCTTTCAGCCCTCGATCCAATCCTCGATCCAATCTCATGGGCTGTCCTAAACTGGGGAGCGACCGAACCCCGCTTCACCTCCCTCTACAATTACAACAAAAAATCAGGCGTATACAACTGCAAACGTTGCTCCTCACTCCTCTACGATTCCGCAAAGAAGTACGACTCTAAAAGCGGCTGGCCAAGCTTCACTGAAGGTTGTAACGTCAGGAAAATGCCGAGGGATTATACGGGGAGATTTGAGGTTAGGTGTGGAAATTGTGATGGTCATCTTGGGCATGTTTTTCCTGATGGACCGACGAGTGAGCAGGGTGGTACTGGTTGGAGGCATTGTGTTAATGGTGCTGCTTTGACTTTTGAGGAGAGTGTTGATAGTGTTGATAGTGTTGATAGTATTGGTAGTGTTGATAGTGTTGATAGTGAAGGCAGTGACAACAACAGTGACAACAATAGTGACAATTATAATGAACAATAAATAAATAAATAAGCAGACTGCTGCTCGACGACTTTAATATCGAATTTTTAACTTCGTTTACAATCTCCCAATTCACACCCAAAACAAACCCCATCCATCCCACAACAACACCCACCCACGCCCACGCCCACACCCACACCCACACCCACGCCCAATCCCCCCAAAACACCAACTGCAGTTGGAGAACTGCAACTTATTCTAACGTATTCCTCTCCGGCAGCTTAAACCTATTAAGCACAACCTTGTTCTTCCTCAAAAACTCAATCCCATTAGCCTCCACCATCTTCTTCGTGCTGGGCATGAGCATGGTCCCCCCCGGTCCGACTGCGTTGATGCGGAGGGAGTTTAGGGTCTCGTCGTCTTTGCCTTCTTCGAGCATGCGGGTTAGCATTAGAGACACGTCGAAGGCACCTTCGTCGGAGGAGAGGAGGCCGCGAAGACTAGAGTGGAGGAGGGGGAACCTGGGGGGACGTGAGGAGAAGTTAGATTGTGAGCGGGGGTTCATTAAAAAGAGCTCATTGTTCATTGGCCGCTGAAACCTTCCCCCCCCCACTCCGTAACACCCAACCACCTCACCTGTCGTGGAAAATAGCCGTCGACCAGTCAGCCCTGAAGAAGTCGATCCAGTCGCTTACGTTGCCCTTGTTGTAGGCTCCAACACAGCTGTTCAAGTACGCCTCTTGCAGGCCCACAACGTTGCTTAAATTCTGAACTTGCACCTCAGCCGTCCCCAAATAAATGAATTCAACCACCACGCCTCTAGGGTCGGTTTTAAGGACGCAGTAGCGGTTGCAGGTTCCTTCGCCAAGACCTCCGGTTATCATGTTTGTGGTCGTTAAGGGGTTGATCACTGGGAGGCTTATTCTGCTGTAGAACAGACCCCCGGGTAAGGCGCAGCTTACGCTTCGGGGTGCCGAGAAGGTGGGGGGTTCTGCCGGTTCTACGACTCCTCCGCTCAGAGGGTCGACGGACATGAGAACGCACTCGGCCAAGTAGGTGCCGGTTTCTTTGCTGCAGTACCTGCTGTGCTTGGGCTGCCTCTTGAAGGTTCTGCTGAACTTCGTCATGGTTCCTCCGCTGTAAATGTTGGGGTCGACGGTCTTGAAGGTCTTCGTCACGACTAAAGCTCCGTCGTACACCAGCCCGCTGCCGTTGCAGCAGCTGAACACCGCCGGGGAGCAGTCGTGGGCGTCGGCGAAGACCAGCATCCTGCACTCTACGGTGACTGAGCTTCCGCTCTCGTCGACGCACTTCAGACCCTCGACGCACTGCTCGACGTCGCTCAGGACAGATACGGCCTTAAGGCCGACCCTAACTTCGACGCCCTCGGCGTCCATGGCGCCTAGCAACGCGTCGTTCATTCCCGCGTCGCCCAAATCGCTCCCTCCGACCAATACTATTTGACTTCCCTTCACGCCAGCCTTTAGCAGGCCAGTCACGCTCGTGAGCGACTCCAAGGCGTTGCCGTAGACGCACACCTTGTCTTCGGGGGTCAGGTACTCGACCGCGGCCAGGGCCGCCTTCGATCCCTCTACTCCGTCCATGAAGAAGACTCCGTCGGCTCCGTCTCCTGCGCCTTCGACCTTCTTCACGCTTGCGTCGCTCCTTCCCGTTGTCAAGATCAAGACGTCGTAGGGTAGGATGGACTCGTCGCTCAGGACGATCGCCTTGGCTTCCCTGTCCAGCTCGAGCAAACTCGCGTCCGCTATGCGGATTTTGTTCTGCAGTCCCAAGCCAACCATGCGGCCGGGAGAAGGGTAGTCCTCGTCCTTCGCCAACATGGTGTTGTCGCCGCTGTCCAGGTTGAGCCCTCCGGGCGACACCAAGGAAATATTCGTGAAGTTCAGATACGGAGTGAACAAGAGAGTCTCGATGAAAGATATGCCTGCGGTGCTTGCCCCCACCACCACGATCTTGCTATTGCAGTTGATCTTGGGCTCGGTCAGAAGCCTCTTGGTGATGAAGTGCAGGCCCATGCCTGTGTCGGGGGTGGGCTCGAAGACCTCTACGTCAACCTTCTCCTCCTCCTTGCCCTCCTCGTCGTCAGAAACCTTCACTGACCTCTTCCACATGGGCACGTCCTCCTGCCCCTCAAAAGGCTGGGCGCGCTTCCTCGGCTTGATGGGGACGAACTGGCTGGATATGATGGACGGGACGCTCTCCCCGGGCTTGGTCTCGTAGTACAGGACGGTCTTGTCGAAAAGCCTCATGACCTCCCTGACGACGAACCTCGCGTAGCCCGCGTAAGTGGGGGAGATGGCAAACGCGCTTACGGTGGCCTGATTCCTGGCCCTGTGCCTGTCGTAAGCAATGAAATCCTCGGCGTGGTAGTTACTCCTGAGCCAGTTGATGTCCTCGACCCCAGTCGTTTTCCTGTGCGCGACGACGAGGCCAATGACGTTCCCTCCCACCGTTGCGGCGAAGCTGATGACGTTGGGGTTCTCGTCCAGAGGAACGTCGTCCTCCTGCTTGCTCATGTCGATCAAATCCCTTATCTTTCCGCCTCCCTCTCCCATGCTCCTTATGAGCCTGGGAATGGCCGGACCGTGGTCAGCCTCGACGAACCTTTCGACCTTGAGATACTGGTGCGCAAACAGCGCGTCCTTGTGCAGCACGTACAGGCAGTGGCTGAAGGTCGACCCGCTCTTGCTCCTGACCGGGCTGAAGCTGCTTAGCAAGGGCGTTTCGCTAGCACTGCTCGGCACCGTCAAGATGCAGTAGTCTCTGTCGGGGAAAGCCCTGAAGGCATGCGGCAAGAAGTCGATGGACCTCGAACCAGACTCGGTGTCGAGGCAGAACAACGTGATGGCGAAGCAGTTGCTCTCGGCCTCAGCCAAGGTCTCCTCCAAGTCGATCTTCACGTCGACCGGCGTCATGGTCTTGGTGGAATATACGCCGACAGAGCTGAGCTCTCCGCTCGTCACAACGCTCGCAAGCACGTCGTCGACGGCCTTGGCGACGTCAACGAAGACGTCGGCCTTGCCTCTGGCCCCGTCAATCTCCCTCAGAAGGTTCGGGGAAGCGTCTCCAGGAACCTCCACGACCAAATCTTCAACCTTCTCGTCCTGCTTGCCCTCCTCTACATCACCACCACCATCCTCTCCGCTGAAAGACACACCGGCCTTGACGGTTTCTCCGCCGCTCCCGTCGTAGCAGGGAGTGATGGCAACCACGTTCTCGTGGTAAGTCGAAAGCCTCACACGGCACTTTTCCTCCGTGTCGTCGGCCCTCTGCGTAAGCCTGGCGGCGATTTCCTCGTCCTCGGGGGGGTTGAAGGTGACGTGGTATATCTTTCCCGTCTCCGGGTCCAACCTGCGCCCCGTGACCCTGGCCACGATGTCCTCATCGGGCACGTTGAGCAGCAAGAAAATGTGGGGAACTATGCCGTTCTCAGCAAGAGAATCGGCCTGCGCACGGGTTCTAGGAAAGCCGTCGAGCAGCCAGCCCTTGCTCTGGCAGTCGGGCTGAGCGAGCCTATCGACGATGATCTTCGTGATGAGCTCGTCGGGAACGAGGTTGCCGCTCTCCATGACCTCCTTGGCCTGCAGCCCGACGTCGGTCTCAGCAGCGACGGCGGCCCTGAGCATGTCTCCGGTGCTGCGACAAGCGGAACGAGTGGCATTCGAGTTTGGTGTTAACGAGTTAGAATTTGCGTGGTGGAGATGGTGCGTAGACGCTTCTCACCTCAAGTGCACGACATCGTACTTCTCCACGAGCATCTCGCACTGCGTGCCCTTGCCGCTCGCCGGGGCCCCCGCGATGATGATCCTAGGGGGCTCCTTCGCCAAAACCGGCGGCGGCGCCTCCACCTCCTCCTTCTCCTCTTCGATGTCGAGGCCCTTCAAATCATCCTCGACCGCCCCCCCTTGCATGGCGAGCTGGTCGTAAGTCTCGTCCTCGGGCAACTTGCACAGGTAATCGTAGCTCTCGAGGTGGAAGCAGGTCTGGAGCATAGTCAGCTCGACGTCGTTGCTCACGGCCATCAAACCGCACGCCCTGTCCTGCTTATTAAGGCCGACAAGGGCCTTGTTCGCCTTGTCCTGCGCGGCGATCATCTCCGCGAGGAAGAAGTCGCCGTAGTTGCTGCTGAGGACCTCACTCTGCTGGTCGAAGATGGGGACCAAGTCGTCGTGGTCCTCCACGCAGGCGGCGCGGATGCTCAGAGTGGGGATCACGGATTCTCTTGTGTGGAGCTTGAACACCATGTTGGAGAAATCGCTGGCCGCCTCCGAATCATCTGCCAGGCTGGCTTCGGGGAGAGTGTCAAATGTGAGGGCGGCATTTTCGTCGTTGGCGTCCAAATTCATCACGATGTAGTCGATGCTCGGCAACGCGTCGTAAACCGTAGTAAGCATCGTCTGGAGAGTCTCGGCGGCCATCTCCTCATCGGCTACCAAAAAGTCGACCCAAAGAGTGTTGCTGCTGTGCGTGTCCACTTCGTAGGCCTCCTGGAAGTACGCCAGCCACTTTTCGCTGCCGTGAGAGTAGCCCCTAGGACTGTCGTTCAACGTCAGGTACCCCAGCAGCCTCTTCCTCTGCTCGCTGTGGCTCGCCGTCAGGCTGATGAAACCACTCTCAATGAGCTGGGCAAAGTTGTACGAGCCAAATCGCTTCCGGTAAGTGGAAGGCCCGCCTGACTTTGAGATCAGGGCGGTAAGACCTGGGGGGGGGAGAGGGGATCACGTGGGAGGTGAGCAAGGCAGCAAGGCTGGGCTAGTTATAAAGAGAAGCAAGCGACGACGATGGACTTGGTTGTTCACCCGGCTACATCGACGGTGCGAGCAACGGCAGCAAAGCAGGGGGGGGCATGGACCTTCAGTTCCGCAAGAGAACGGACATGAGCCGCCCCCAGTCGACGAAGGTTCAGAATTTCCATGCGTAGCAAGTGGACTCCACCTGTTGGGGGGTCCGGCAGGCAAGCAAGGCTGCGTAAACAACGCCACGCGAAAGGCGACCGCGACCAAATGTAACTCACCCTTCTGGTCCTCAATCTCGGAGCGCCTGATCAGGACACTCATGGGTGCGTGTTACTGGGAGTGGGGGTGTTAAAAGTGGAGATAAAGCTAGCAGGCGTCCTCAAAGGACATGAAGCACAACAGAAATCTGAAACAAGTTTTTTAGGTCCGTTTATTTGGCCCTTTCTCGATGCGCTGGGCATCGCCGAACTATCCATACTCGTAACCATCGCTTCGCCCCCTCCATTTCCCTCGTCGGACCACCTCTAATTACCTGTTAGCAAAGCCGGGATTGTCCAACTTACTTGGAGATAACAAAGTGCTGCTTGGTGAAGCTGCGATGCGTTCTGGCCGCCTCCTTTCCCTTCGTGCGCTTGAATACGTTTAGTTGCGGCCTCTGCATCTTGTCCGACGTCCATCCGTATCAAATGAAACGCCCGAAACCACCAAAACTAACCCCCGTCTGCCCCACAGACCTGTACCTACCCAACCCAACCCACCATGCCTCGACAGACCGTCAAGGTGTGCATCCGCACCCGTCCCACGGCAAATTTCGCGTCCGAGGCGATCCAGATCGATGTGGCGAAGAATACTGTCCTCATCAACACCGCGCACAAGAAGGCGATGGAGGCGCACCACCCTGACGTTGGCATGAACAACAGCGAGTCACTGTACGGTTTCAACTTCCACCAGGTCCTCCACAACGCCTCCCAGGATACCGTCTACGAGACCATGTCCAGAGACGTCGTCCAGAGCGTTGTGGACGGCACCAATGGTACGGTGATGACCTACGGTCAGACAGGTAGCGGAAAGGTGAGAGTGTGCGAGGAGTGCTGTGTGTGTGAGGAGCGAAGCGAGGAGTGCTGTGATGTGTGTGTGTGTGTTAATGGAACATCGAGGTACATGTTTTTTGCCGTTTCTAACGTCATGAACGCCCCCCGCTTCTCTCTTCTCTCTCGCAGACATTTACTATGATTGGAGACACTCGCAACTTCGCCCATAGAGGCATTGCGCCGAGGGCGATCACGCACATTTTTAATACCATCGCTGAGAGACCTGAGATTGATTTCAAGATTTCTTGCGTCTATTATGAAATTTATAATGAGAAGGTTTACGACTTGCTCGATGACCTTAGTAACTCTGAGACGAGGACCGACTTCCAGATCGCCGAGGAGAAGAACGGTAGGGGGGTCCACGTCAGGGGACTGAATGAGGTTGACATCCCCTCGGAGCAGGACGCGCTCAACTACCTCTACAGCGGAGAGCTGGCACGCACCACCTCCCAGCACAAGCTGAACAGAAAGTCCAACCGATCCCACTCCATCTTCACAATTTACATCCAGCAGAGGGCGAGGTCGGGAGTGTCGGAGAGGATCATCGCGAGCAAGCTGAATTTGGTCGACCTCGCCGGATCAGAGCGACTCAAGAAGACCATCGACGGCGATATTGACGACACCACGAAGAAGGAGTCCATGTACATCAACCAGAGTCTGACGTACCTCGAGCAGTGCGTCGTCGCCCTGTCCAAGAAGGGAGGAGGCGGCTACGTCCCTTACCGCCAAACCAAGCTGACCAACGTCCTGAAGGACAGCATCGGCGGAAACTGCAATACCCTCATGTTCGCCAACATGTGGGGCGAGGAGGCCCACCTCGAGGAGACAATTTCCACCCTCAGGTGAGATGAGAGGAAGCTGCGAGGATGAAGCGAAGCGACGAGGTGGCTTGGCTGAAGTATCTCCAGTATCTAACCCAATCTTTCACGCTCGCTCGTCGCAGGTTGGCGGCCAGGATGATGAGGGTCCAGAACGACACACAAAAGGTGGAGTCGTTTGACGACGCAATGATGGTGAAGAAGCTCACCAAGGAGGTCAAGGAGCTGAAGCAGGAATTGCTGATGCACGACGCCATGGTCGAGCGCTCCGGAATCGTGTACGACGACTACACCCCCGAGCAGAAGCTGGAGCTCCGCGAGAAGATCGAGAAGTTCCTCGCCGCCGAGATCGGCTCGGACGAGGAATACGACGCAGTGAGTCTGAGCAGCGTCCGGCAGATGAGGGAGATCCTGAACCAGTTCAAGAGAATCACGCTGGAGAAGGACGTGCACATCAAGCGGGCGGTGACGGCCGCCGCCAACGGCTCCATGACCAGGGGAATGGACATGACCGGCGCCGACGCCAAGGGGGAGGGCTCCGCCCCCACGTTCGGCGACGCAAAGGACGCCGTCGGGGACGTCGTGGAAGGGGACGGCTTCGGCCTCGGCATGGCCGGGTCGGACCTCAGGCCCTCCCAGCTCGACGGCTCCCCCTCCCGGGGCGCGGGCGTCACCGGCGGCGGGGGGTCCCCCGGGAAGACCTTCGAACGGTCTGCCGACCTCAGCTACGACGCCCAGGACAAATCCTCCGCCACCACCACTTACAGCGAGTATAAGGGCGAGGTCCCCGAGGACAAGGAGGAGGCCTTCGCCCTCTACAAGCGGACGAAGGGAAAGAAGGAGAACCAGCAGATGCTCAGCCTCAAGGCCGAGATGAAGAGCCTCAAATCGAAGTCCAAGGTTTTGACGATTGAGTGCAACGACTGCAAGGACGAGATCGACAGGATCGGGGGCAAGATATCTCTGAAGAAGACCGCCCGCCTCTCGCAGATGCAGCCGGGGGGGTACAGCGACGACATCGACGTGGTGGACGAGGAGGAGTTCGACCTCATGAAGCAGCAGAGGGAGGCGAAGAAGGGCTACAAGGCCGGCATGAGCGAGCTCATGGACCTGAAGGACAAGATCAGGTCGATGCAGAACGACGTCGACGACAGGAAGTACTCCCTGCTCCAAGACTTCGACCACTGGCACGGCCTCGCCCTCGGCACCGTTATCGACGACGGCGGCGGCTCGGGCCTCAACGCCGAGACCGGCGAGGTCATGGACGACGCAGAGATGTTCGAGAAGATGGAATTGGAGAGAATCAAAGCGGAGAACCCGGACTCCCTCGCGTTCTTCCAGGCGCAGAAGACTAGGAGGGCCAATCAGACGCAGAACTCGTTGACTATTCGACAGATGGGGAAGAACAAGAGGTCTGTAGGAGTATGATGAAATGAAATGGACTGGAGTTTTTTGAGCTGTGTTGTGGGGGTAGAGTAGTTGTTTTCGGGAGGCTTTGTGTGAATTAATGGGGTAGAAAGATTTGATTGATTAAAACGTTTATTATTTTATTGATTTGTTTAAAAGAGTTAGTTGAGATATATTTGAAGGAAATCGTTTTAAGAGGTAGAAAAAAGGTGTTTTAAGGATTTGGCCTTGCCCAGCAGCAAGAACTGCTGATCGCTGAGATTTTTTTTGATTTACTGATATTTGGACAGGTTCGCAGACTGAGCTTACGTTCTTATAATATATCAGAGCAAAGGGTCATTTAGAACAACACTTCTGAAGTTTCAGTGCAAATTTCTTATTCAACCCCGCTTTTTTGAGCATCCTTTTCGGGGACTGCCCGATCTGCCGGCACCCAATCATAAATCATGGGACTGTTGAGCACAGCGTTCTCGGGCTTAGTTTTTATTGCGTTATTCCCGCTCTTGACCGCCTTTTCGCCCAGGAATAGGACCGAGCTCAAGGCTGCGGTGAATATATGGGTGGAAAATAGGACTGAGGCACTGATAACTTATGGGGGGCCGATAGGGCAGTGGGACGTTTCGAAGGTGGATGATATGAGTGAAATGTTTTGCGGGAACGATCGATGGTGTGGTTGTGGAGATCTTTGCAAGCACTTCCAAGCTTTCGATGACGACCTCTCTGGTTGGGATGTTTCGAAGGTGACTTCCATGTTGGACATGTTTCAGTCGGCTTCGTCCTTTAATCAGAATCTGTCGAGCTTCAATACCTCCTCGGTCACTAATATGTGGGGCATGTTCTACGGCGCCAGTTCGTTCAACCAGGGTCTGTCAAACTTCGACACGTCCTCAGTCACTAATATGGGGGGCATGTTCAGGGATGCTAAGGCCTACAACCAGGATCTGTCAAACTTCGACACCTCCTCGGTGACCACCATGCAGTGGATGTTCTGGTCAGCCACTTCGTTCAACCAGGATCTGTCAAACTTTGATATATCCGCCGAAACTACTACATATGAAATGTTCCAAGGTGCCTGCATGATGGAAGCCAAGAACTTGCCCACAACTTTAACAGCAGTATCTACCAGCTTGGAATCATGCACCTTCTGCACAAATTGTCCCCCCGAGGGCGGCGAGTGCCTCAACGGCTTCAAAAGAGAGGACTCCATCAACTGCGACGTCTGCCCTGACGACGCAACCGACATCAACAATTCTTGCGTGACTTGTCCCTCCAACCCCATTCTCTCTTTCCTTCTCTCCTTCCTTGCCTTCATCTTTCTGGCCCTTGTGGCGACCTTCCTCTATTCCCTTCGAAATAATAGATACGTGCAGGCCATCATACCGCAGGCTAACGTGACCAACCTCATTAGGACCAAGCAAATCACAGCCGCCGTACAGGTTTTTATCAGTCTTCGCCATCCTTTCGAGCAGCCTCTCGGACTGGTTCACAGTCCTCGCCACCATACTTTCTACCATCTCCATGCCATTTGAGGTGAAACCAATTTGCCAGGACTGGTACGAGGAGATTGTGAGGGGTGACAACTACTTCACATCGGCATGGTTCGCCTTCATTGGCGTCTACGCCGTCTCGTTCCTCCTCCGATATGCTCACAAGCTCAGACGGTGGGAGATCACGACTCTTGTGAACTGTCAGAAGCTTGCAGCCATCCTGATGCTTCAGGCGCCCATCATCATCCTTCCTATGACGCTCAATCCAGAAAGGGTGTTGGCAAACGTGAACTGGAACGCAGGCAAAATGCAAGAATCGCTAGTATCTGTAGCAAAAGCGACAATACCCTCACTCCTCTCCTTTTTTGTCATCTCTGCAATCCTCTACGTCACTATCCGTCGTAGTTCTCAAAACTTTAAGAGCATCCGAGCCACATTACTCGACGCTGATACAATCACAACCGAGGAGACAATCGAGGACATCGAATTCCAGGGTCCATACTACGCGGCCTTCTGCCTTCAGTACACACCTCAAATGTACAATCATGAGGAGAAGGCCTTCTTGAGAAAGTTCCTCTGGATCACAGGAATGAAGGTGGTACAGTTTATTGCGGTCATGATAGCAAATCAAGGCATCTTTGAGAATTTAGCCTGCGCCAAAACAGCAGCGTGCTCCACCGTTCTGGTGGCCACAAACCTCTGGTACATCCGCTACCTCCTCAGGCGCCCCTACGCCTCTCACCGTCCTTCAAGCACGATGGGAGACCCCATGAACGATGCAGAGATACTCACCACGAGGACCGTTTCCATGGTGGCGGCCCTAGTCAGTCTCCGAGACACCCTCGCCAAAAGCACAATTACCGGTGGCAGCTTTGCGCGCTGGTTTACGACCAACAATTGGTTGATGGACATTCTCTGCGCATTCCTTCTGGTCTTCGTGGTGAAGTACAACATTCGCCTCTTCAGTGGACTCGACAACGATTTCATAAGAGCTACGTCCAGAATTCTGAACAACGTCAGATCATCGTCTATGAGGGACTCCGAGTCCTCGATAGTAACATTAGATGAGGACGAGACAAGGAGCAGAAGTCACACTAGAGTGAACGAAGCATATCACAACTCGATTGACGAAATGTTAGACGAGGAATCATACCGCGAGGTCATCAGACTTCAGCGAGACCTTCAAGTCGACCAAATGCCAGCAACAGAGCAAAATCGCTGGGTCGATAATGAAGAGCGTTCGACTATCTGCCGTAAATTGTTAGAAGGACTGGCAATTTTTATCCTCGTCGTCTTAATTAGTGTTGGCATGTGGATCGCGGTTGACAGTTGGAATTTCCCCACTTCCCTACGGAAAACCATTGCTTGGATGATGACCCTCCTCCCCTCCCTCCTTTACTTCGTCATGGAATTCCTCGTCTGGCAGTCAAAGCAAAGCTGGACCAACGCCACCGTCTCTTCAATTTCTAACGAGAGAGGAGCAGAAACTCCCACCGACGAGGAAAACCCGCCCCCAAAAATAGTAGCCTCGCCTGTTCACAACGCCCTTAATAACGACGACGATAACGACGACGCTGCAAACATAGAACTCCCTCAAATCAACCCTCCTGACACACCCAAGCAACGAAAGCCCTCCATGATAAAAACTCCATCCTCGCGCCCTCCTATCCCCGTCCGGACCCTCGCAGTAAAATTCGATAAATCCGCGGCGATTTAGAAGATAGATACCATAATCGGGATTCTAGGGAGATAACAAAATGTAAAATTAATTAAAGCCTTATGCGCATTGTAACCTTTAAAAAACGGAATAAAATAATTCTTATTATTCAAACAACAACACGCGTCAAGCCCTCGAACACCTATACGGCCTTCGTCGGCACGTTTTAAGGCGAACGTAGAAACCCTTCAACTTCCAAGGGAGAAAAACGTTAGTTTTATCATTCTTGGGAGATTGATTGGGAATGAATAATAGACCGCTTACATAAAAAACGTTCTGAAGGATACTCAGAACGGGTTCAGGATCGTAGCAGAAGCGTTTTTATGACGGTCGAGATTCGTAGTATGATGTTATGTATTTTAGACACTCTTCTTCTCCTGATGTGAGGGTGTTTGAGTCGTTTGGGTTCCTGAATGCAGGGAGGGTTTTGAGAGGGTTGATGCGAACTGTGCGAACAAAGTGAAGCGGAAAAAAAGGTTAGTTAGAATAATGTTGCAGCAGGTAGTCTTCTGTACATGGATATCGAAATGATATTTTAGGTTACGACGTTGAAACGTTCGTTGAGGTGCGAGATCTTCGCTTCGCAAAATACCTCGGAGATCCTCATAGCACTCTCACCGAACCAATCGGTGGTTGGATCTGGGACTTTCACGAGAGTAAAAGGTACATCTAGTTCATTTAAGAGTGTAATTGTTTTGGTCGATTCTTGACCGGAGACGGACGTGAAGAGGGAAGGAGGGAGGGTAGGAGATGAACCGACGTCGGAGTGGTATCCGCCTGAGAGGGAGGTGCTGCTGCTGCTGCTGTAGGGAGAGCTGCTGCACGGCCTTGTATGCTTCCTCGATCGCCCCCACTTGTCCAACAAAGGCCCTGTTGGTGCTGAGTAGGAAGAGGAGGAGGGAAGAAGGACAAAGGACGAAATCGACCAGAAGCTCAGAAAATAGAGGAATAACGTTAGACGTAGCATGGATGGGGAGAGCTGTAGTTCTATGATTATACGATGATAGCTAAGAGGCAATGATGATGATTGCCGTTAAACGTGACACCAACTATTCACGAAATTACTTCCTTCCATTTTCCAGTGACATGATTTTTTACCTTACAAATTTACTTTTATCATTCACTATTACGTAATATGTCAAAGAGGACGTCTGAAGATCTCTTGAATGCAATTGAGAACCCAGATCCGAACAATTTAGATGTCGTAGACGACGAGGAGGAAGTATTTGAAGGCTCAGAGTTGGTATCTGCCGCCGACACGTAACCCCGGCCACTGGAGGCGATGATTTCATGCATACAGACGACATCAGGCGACTGTTCGTTGGTTTCGTTATGGTCGATACTTTAGTAGCGATGCGTTGGCTTGATAGAAAATGGCATGCGGTCGTTGAGAAGAAGCTGACTGAGTTGGAAGATGAGCCTTTCGGCGAGATTATTGTTCATAGAGGGAATGATATAAGTTTGGATGATTTTTGGTCTGCTGCGAGGAAGGAAAGGATGACGCAAGTGACGAAGGTCGTCTTCCTTCTGAATATTACGAAGGTCGGAGATCATGCCTGCTTCTGCGCCTCCATTCTCGTCGTTGTAGACATCCCCGAGGCATTACAATCATCGGTTGGAGTTCTTTCAATGGCTGCAGTACTTTGAAAGACATAAAGTTCCCTAAGTCGTTAACATTAATTAATAACTACTCCTTCGCCTATTGCTCCAGTCTAGAGCAGGTCGATCTCCTCCACACTCACGCTCAAGAATTAGGTGAAAATGTCTTCGCAGATTGCACAAGTTTAACAGAGATGAGGGTTCCGGACTCGCTTCAAGAGTTTGGTGAACATGTCTTCTGGAAATGCTCCAAGCTAGTCCCCTCCGACATTGACGCAGATGGCGATTCAGAAGCCTCAGATGACGAGGGTGTAACATCCGAGGTAGTCGCCTACCTCCGCTCTAAACAATAGAGAGAGAAAGAGAAATAATTCCTTTTTTATAAACGTTAGTCTTTCTTTTTCTTTCGCACGGTACCTTTTGCGCGCGTATTAGGTTGTTGTTCCTTCCTTCTCGTCCCTCTTTCAGTTTATGTTACAAATCCATCGTCTCGATGGTCTATCCCCCACTCTCGCGCCATAATATACAAAGCTGATCATCCCGCTTCCCCCCTTCCCCCCTTCCCCCCTTCCCCCCTTCCCCCCTTCCCCCCCCTCCCACCCCACCCCTCCCCCACCCCACCTCATCCGCCCCTACTCAACAGCCCCCGGCAATCTCGTCTCCTCGACTGCCTGCATTTCGATGTCTCCTCGCCCGTGTCCTTTCTCTACGGGCACCTCCCCCGCCTCCTGGTCCCTGTCTCTCCCTTCCCCCCTTCCTCCCTTCCTTCCCTCCGCCCCCTTCCCCAATATGTACTTCTTCATGTACTGCTGCACGATCTCCGCCGCGTAGTGGTGGCCTATCTTTAAGTCCGCCCCTGGCTCGGCCGTCACCCTCGGGACCTTGTGCCACAGCGGCGCCGACGCCCTGTGTATGAAGTCCATTTCGATGTTGTGCTCGGCCATCTTCTGCAAAAGAAACTCGGTCTTGACGGCTTCCTTACTTAGCCCCATCAGCACATCCTTGAAGTGGACCCTCATGTCCTTGGTCACCTTCAAATCTAGTTCTGTGATCTTGGCCCTGACTTCGTTGTTCGTCGCGACGTAGTCCCCGAAGCCCCACGGCGCGTAGAGCGTCTGCACGAAGTCCCCGAGCGCCGATATGTCGATGTAGAAGGTGGCGTGGGGGTCGAACTCCTGCCAGTGCTCTGTGAAGCGCTCGAAGTCCTCGGGCTTTATGCTCTTCTTGGTCTCGTCGGCGGTGTCAAAGCCTTCGAGGATGATACCTATGAACAGGTTCAGGAAGACGTACCCGACCAGCAGCTGGAAGATTATCAAAAACACCTTGATGACTGGCTTCCCGCACCCCCCGACGTCCTGGTACCAGTCGAGTCCCTCGAAGGCGGCGTTGCACCTGTCGTCAGTCTTGTCGGCGAAGCCGCAGACGTCGGCGTTGAAGACGATCTCCTCGTTGCAATCCTCGGGGCCGTTGGCCAGGTCGTGCATAAAGCCGTTCCAGTTCTCGCCTGTGCTGAATCTGTAGCGTGAAGGTTGATGTTGATGAGTAGTTAGAATGGATGGTCTTCAGTTTTTCGGTCGGTTATATATTATTATATACCACATGTCTCACTTCGCTCGGTACTCGCTTCGCTAGGGACTCGGCCTCACCTTAACAGAGTCATGAAGGCCGTTCCAAAGTTCCGGAAGTTCGCGTCCTGGTTGTAAGCGCCGTTGAAGCCGGCGGTGGCGAAAAGCTGGACGGCCATCACGCTGAAGATGAAGTACAGGAGTATCAGCAGCATTCCGATGTTCACCAAACCGGGGATCGTGAGCAAGAGCGTGTTGAACAGCTGATTCAACGACTCGGCCCCGTTCACGAGCCTGCGACGAGCGAAGCGAGTCGCAATAGAAGGGGCGTTTGCGACGTTAGAAATGGCGAAGAATTTGGCAGCAGCAACGTTACATTTGGAAGTATCGGGCATGTACGTTGATATCCAGTACACGCGCCTTCTCAGCTCATCGCTTCGCTCCTCGCACACACTCACCTGAAGATCCTGCCAATGCGGAAGGTGCGGATGACAGTGGTGACCTGAGTGTTGGAGCTGTCTCCGCTGCTGACGAGCTTCAGGAACAGCCCCACGAGCGTTCCCATTACTATGACGAAATCGAAGCGGTTCCACGAGTCGTGGAAGTAGAGGTTGTGCATAGCGGCGAGTTTCATTATCATTTCTATTGTGAAAATTGCCGCGAAGAGGTAGTTCATGCCCTCGAGCGCCGCCACCTTCTCGCTAGAATCGCCGTAGCTGCCTATCATCATGACCACGGTATTGACCACGATGCAGAACATAATCGCGTGCTCGAACCACTTCTTCAAGACGATGGAGTGGCACCAGTTCCCGAAAAAATCCCCAGGAGGGAATATCTTCTTCTTGGGCTTCATGCGGATGGCGATCTGCTGCGTTTTCACCCACGCCTGCTGGTCCTCGGTGAGGTACGTCAAGTCGCCCTCGGCCTCCTTCCTCATCTCGTTGAAGTGGTCAATGATTACACCCACGAACAGGTTCATCACCAAGTAGCAACCGATGAGCATGAAAATAACGAAGAACATGCTTATGTACTTGTTGACGTCCCTGGCGGGCTGCATGCCGATGCCTCTGGTGTCCTGCGCGTAGTTCATCACGTCAACCCAGCCCTCAGTGGAGGAAATCTCGAAGAAAGCCAGCATGCTCGATCCGACGTTGTCGAAGACCTGGTTCGTGCAACCGTCTCCGTCGCAGCCGACGAGGTCCCAGGTGCCTCCTAGGCACTCGCATACGTCCATCGACGTGGGAGGGGTGGAGCCCCAGAGGTTGGGGTGGATTTTGTTGTACGGCTCCAAGTCCCCTTCCTTCCTGTCGTAGAAGCCAGCGACGCAACAGGGCATGTCAGCCGGACAGTCGGTTTCCAGCCCCGTGAAGAGGGAAGAGCTGGCGCTGAAGGCGGCGACGAGGTCGGAGTCGCTAGTGGTCCAATTGTAGGGCTCGTACAGGTATCCGCTAGCCTCTTCTGGATACATGAAAGCGTGCCCCTCGATGTGCGTCCTGAAGTGCGGCCCCTGGCACTCGCGTAGCTGTCCCTTCAACAACGTCACTCCGACGATGCTGAAAATTAGGAAGAAGAGGGTGCAGACGGCACCAACATTCATGACGTCGGGGATGGATGCGAACATGGCGTTGACTATGAGCTTGAGGCCCGGCGCCCTGTTGATCATTCTCAGCGGCCTGAATGCCCTGAACGCCCTGAGGCTTCGAAGGCCAGCAAGCGAGCTGTTCCCGTCGCTGAAGAGCAGGAGTATACTTATGCAGACGACGACGAAGTCGAGAATGTTCCATGAGTCCCTCAGGTAGCTTCCGGGTTGGAAAATGAAGCCCATGGTGACTATCTTGAGCACCATTTCGATGATGAAGAGGACGGTGAAGAGCTTGTCGATACCTGACAGGGCAGTGGCAAAGCCTGAATCGGGGTTGCCGAGGGGATCGTCGATCGCAAGCATGACGCTGCTGACCACGATTAGAACGAGGACGATGCTGTCGAACTTGGGGTGCGCGACGATGTTGGCGGCTTGTATCCTCAAGGCATTCTCAGGGCCCAAGACGTACAGCGCCTTGCCCTCCAGGGGAAAGATTTTCTTCTCCTCCTCCTTCTTCACGCGCTTGCGCTTCGCGGGGACGGAATTTCTGGCGAGCTCCTTTGCAGTGTCCTTGTCCCCGTTCATTAAGTCACCGAGGTTAAGCGTCATGTTCCTTGCGAACCTCTGCGCGATGGACGGTCTTCTTTGGGCCACCGTTGTGCTCAAACCCGTCGCGAGGGGGCCAGCGGAGCTAACCGGTGCCACCCCAGAATCGTGGGATGGCGAGGATTGTGCGCTCCTCTGCTTCTCGATGTTCTCCAATGCCTTCGCGGCGAGTTCCTTCTTCTCTTCCTCTTCAGCGGCATGGTCGTCGTCGTCGCTGCCGAAGTTGTTCAGCAGGATGGCTAGGAAAAGCGTCATGACGATGAACATGCCGAAGGTGATGAGGGAGACGAAGTAAATAGTTGACACGGCGCTGGTGCTTCTCCAACCGTCGTACATGACTACGTTCCAGTTTTCTCCCGAAAGAATCTGAAAGACGGAAATGAAACTGAAGTGGAAGTCGTCGAAATTCGCCCTCGAAGAGTGGATTTTGTGCCACTCCTCGTTGGTCTGAGGGTGAGGCGAGCCGATGGGGATCGCTAACCCGTCATCGTCGAACTTGAATCTGTTCGCAAAGAACTGCATGCCTATGAGAGCATAGATGTACATGAAGAGGCCTAGGAGGACGGAGAAGTTCGATATCTCTATTGCGGTGAGCATAATTTTGTGGAGGATGATCCTCATGCTGACCCACTCCCTGGCGAGCTTGAAGATCCTAAATAGCCTAAAGCTGCGGAGGGCGGAAACGCCCCCGATGTCTACGCCCGAGCCGTCGGCCTCCTTGATGAAATTGGGAGGCATTATCATGAGCTCTACGACGGAGATGAAGACGATGACTCCGTCAAAGCAATTCATGGTGTCGCCGAGATATCTGCGACGAGCGAAGCGACGAGTGAAGAAATTAGAAATGGTGAAGAAGTTGGTATTGACGTTACATGCGGATATATTGGCGCACACTCTCACCTCTTCCATCCGTAGCCGCCGACCTTGACAACCATCTCAATTGCGAATAGCAAAGTCAGGACGAAGTTGATGATCTCCAGGTTTGTGTCTGCGCTGGGCGCCATCGGGTAGCTGCGACAATCGAAGTGGGTGGTTGTGTTGTCGGCGTTAGAAAAGGTGGTGGTGGAGTTCGTGACAGTACAACGTGTCTCAACATGGAGCTGGGCTTCGCTTCGTCCCCTTGCACATTCTCACCTCTCGCACGCCAAGACGACGGTATTCACGACGATCATACTCGTGATGAAGGTTTGAAACTTGGAGTTGTCCGCTATCTTTCGGAACGGGGGGAAATAACCCACTCCGACGTCGGCGTTGTCTTTCCCGGCATTGTCTTGCTCTTCCTCTTCCTCGTCCTGCTCGTCCTGCTCTGCTTCCTGGTCGTCTTTTCCTGACGAGTAGTTCTCTTCTAAAACTGCCAGCAAGAGGTTCAATACGAAGAAGCTCCCGAATACTATCAGGATTCCAAAGAATACGTTGGCGGCGAAGTAGCCTCCGGCATCTGCGACGAGCGAAGCGACGAGCAAAGGAAGGTGTGATCATGATGTTAGAAACGGCGAAGAAGTTGGCAGCAACGATGTTACGCATGGAAGTATCAGCGATGTACGTCGGAGACTGGAGTGACACGACGTCCTCACCTTGAAGGAAGTACATGATGTCGACCCAGCCCTCCATGGTGATCGACTGAAAAATTCCGATAAAGGCGTGAGGGAAGTCGTCGAAGTTGGTGAGGCCGAAGTTGAGGCCCTCGTGCCATTCCGGGATGACCTTCATATAACTCGCGGTCACGTTTTTGAGGATGTGACTTTCTTCCGGTACACTGATGTCATTAGCGGTGAACGCCTGTCGAGGAGCGAAGCGATGAGTCAGAATTGGGTGTGAGTGGTAGTCGACGAGAAACTGACTAACTACGAGAACGCTCCTTACCTGCAGGGGGTAGCCCTCCGGCATGACCATGTCGAGGTCCCCCTTGAATCTTACGTTGCCCCAGGCGTCGTAATTACTCCCGCACCAAGTCCAGTACTGTTCGTCGACTACATCGGAGTCGTGAACGCACTTGTGCGCGCCGCCGCCCGTGTCGAAACTGCAGGCGCGCTCGTCGGCTGACGAGTGAGGCCAGTAGCAGTCCTGGTTAATGTGCCAGGGGCTGTCCTCTTTGTCGATTGATGTGCCCTCTAACTCGTCGTAGTTGACCTCGAGGCCTCCCGACAAACACTTGTATTCGCTATAGTTGCTACCGTGCAAAATGGGGTTGTAATCCAGGCTTACTGGGTAGGGCGTGACTCTGCACCTCTGGTGCGTCAGGCCTAGGAAAATCTGCGTCCCGAGGATCCCGAAAATAGTAAACACGAACACGAGCAGGACGATGACTGACGTCAGCGCGGGGATCGACGCCAACAAACTACGGACTATTAGCTGGAGCCCGGGTAGGGCCGACAACGTTTTCAGTGGTCGGAGCACGCGGAAGGCCCTGATGGCCGACACGTTCAAGTCTCCTATGTTCAACATGCCTATGAGGCTCGTGATGACGATCAAAAAATCTGAGGGGGAGGGGGGGGGGGGATTAGAGCTGCGAATTTGTGTGCGGGGACGAGGATGGGGACAAGAGCGGGGTGGACAGTTGTGCAGCATCACCATGCAACTCACCAAGGCAGTTCCACGAATCTCTCAAGTATGAGTTCTCATGGGAGTAGAACCCCATGGCGACGAGCTTCACGGCGCACTCCAGGATGAATAATATTGAGAAAACTGGGTCGAGGGACTCCTGGAGGTAGTTCCTGTAGCTCTTGTCCGACCGAGTGTCAGGCAGACCGTACAGGTCGCTGAGGGACGGACGGGGGTCGGGGGAGAAGTATCGAATGGGGTAATGGAATATCGAAACGTTCACGTCGTTAGAATAAAGTTGTTTGCTTCCTCTCAATGCAAAAAACAAACGTCCTCTCCCAGCCTTCAAAAATACCCCTCGCCTCCCCCACACACAAACTCACCTATCCTCATCTACATCCAACCTAACAGTCGAATAATCCGTCACGGCCAACATAACCGAGTTCAACGCGATAGCAGTCAGAATCACGTTATCGAACATAGGGTGTACCATTAGCTTCACCATTGATTTACGGAAGGTTGAAGTGTCTTTGAATATTAGGAGGGAAGTTTTTGAGAATGCTAAGGGGGAACGATTAAGAAGGAGTTCGAGGTTAGTAAGGTAAAGCGTTTCGGTGTGTATAAAGCTTCAGGAGGTGAAAAAATACGGTTGACAAGTAACGAGAAAACGAGTTTCACAATCTCATCAATAAAAAACTTCGGGAAAACGTTCAGGAACGTGTTATGTCGTTCCGTCCTGAAACCCTTTGCACACTCTTCTCGATTCCTCCTTTCCATATTAATTAGTTCCCCTTTTCTTTCTCACCATATTTCTTCTCCCCAACAACAAAGTTATACTCCTTCGGTTTGAATTTATCCCTCAATTTAGCTAGAGTGTCTCGTCCCTTTTTGGAGGAGGCGCGGTGGGAGGCGTCTAAGAGGGAGGATTTACGACCAGAGGACGAGGGGGGGGGACCTCCAACAGGTAGAGTGGACATTTGGTAGGTTTGTTTGGAGCGGGGAGGAGGGGAGGAAGGGAGGAAGGAGAGAAGAGGGGGGGGGGGAAGGTTTTGTGAGCGGGGGAAGCCTATGGAACGTTCAGGAGGTGAAGCTGGTGTAGTTTGAGCAGACAGCCGGTACCCCTATAGCTGTTTCGGAGGAGGGGGTCGTTTTGACAAGCGTGTAAAGGGAGCGATGGGAGCGGGGGGCAGGGGCAGAGGGGGGGAGGGGAGGGGGGCTTGGTCGGGATTTTGGTCGACTAGAGAGAGGGTCTGTGTTCGTGCAGTGAAAGATGATGAGAGATGGCAGACAAAACCGCCCTCTTTGGCAAAAGAAGCCAGCTTTTTTTGTGAGTTCATAAAATACGCCTGTGTCTGCGTCACTTCGTTTTCCGCCTCTCGGGTCCATAACGAACTGTAGTGTATAATGTTCTACAGACGTCTGCTCGTCAGTGTCTCATTTTGAGTATTGTCCTTGATTCAGGATGGAGTCTCCATAAAATCAAATAAGTTGCCTTCATTTTTGTTTTCTACGACCGCCAATTAGTTATACTATCGTTCTCACGCCTTCCTTCTCTTGTTGTTCATAGCAGGTCCTTTATTAAAATCGTACGTAATACGTCATTACGCGTCTTAAAAGCAACAATATTCTACGTCTATCGTTTCTCCTCCTCTGTCTCCTAAAAATGTCAACTCTATCCTTCTCCCTCGATCCCACCGCCGCCCAGACCACCCCCTCCCAACGCACCCAGTATCCCATCGTAACTGGTACCTCCGTCGTCGGTTTAAAGTACAAAGGTGGCGTAATGCTCGCAGCTGATACTCTCTGTTCTTACGGTTCCATGGCAAAGTATAAGGACGCTCGTAGGATTCGTACAGTAGGAACTAATACCATCATCGGTGCTAGTGGAGAGTACTCGGACTTTCAGAGTATTATGGACACCTTGGAGGGGCATACGCAGGACGATGTTAATTATGATGATGGGCATAAGAGTGATGCTAAGAGTATTCATAGTTATTTGAGGGCTATTATGTACCAGAGGAGGAGGTAAGAGTGTGCCGAGCGAAGCGAGGCCCGAGCGCGACAAGAGTATCAAGGACGCGAGTATCAAGGGAGGGAACGTCTGTGGCGACCGACAGACACAGGAGAGGAACATCATGAGTAAAACGTTCCTATCCGTTTCTAACATCGCTTGCTCCTTGCTCCCTCAGTAAAATGAACCCCCTCTGGAACGACCTCGTGATCGCCGGTTCCGGCTTCCTCGGCTACGTCGACAAAATCGGCACAACCTACGAAGACGACTTCATCGCGACCGGTTTCGGGTCGTACCTCGCCATCCCGATCCTCCGTTCTAAATGGCGTCCCGACCTAACCGAAGGTGAAGCCAGGGCTTTACTCGAGGACTGTCTACGCGTGCTTTTCTATAGGGACTGTAGGGCTCTTAACCGTATCCAAATCGCGAAGGTAGCGGAAGGAGAGACAGGAGTCGTCAGCGAACCGTATGAGCTCGAGACTAACTGGGAGGGGGCAGGATTTGAGAGTACCAAGGGAGGGATGGAGGGGGACGGAGGCTGGTGAGGAGGCGCAAAGGGGGAGAGGTAACGTTTTTTTGAACACAACGCCTGCAGAGAATGAAGTAAAATAGGAGACTTTTTATAGGAGCTAAAAAAGATTTGTTTAGCGTGTATGTTTGTTTTTTGCTCTTCCTCCCCCCCCGTCCTGTCCTTTCCTCCTCAATTGTTTCCTCTCCCCTCCCTCGATTCTTCTCAATCCTCATCCTCATCATCCGCGTTCGCATGCTTCGTACTCCAGATAGTCCCCCTCGGTGTGATTCCCATCTTCTCCATTTCCTTCCTAATCTCTTCAGTAGGCATAGCGAAAGTAATAGCACCCGTACTCGCGATCCAAGCCTGGAGTTTAGAGGTGTGCCATTTATCGGGTTCGGAAGGGTCGACGGCCATTTCTTGGAAGCCTGTTAAGCGGTCGACGGCTACGCCGTCGCGGAAAATTACGAGGGTTGGAAGGGTGCGGACTTGGAGCTTGGAGACGAAGAAGGGACACTTCTCGGCGTCGATGTTGATGAACTGGTGTGCAGGGGGGGGGGGGTTGAGGGGGGGGGAATTGAAGTGGAGTTAGATGGTTATCATATAATTGTTCTGTTTACTTGATGCATTCCTCACCTTGCACTCTATGTGAATGGGAGCAATAAGCTCCAAATGATGGTGCATAATCTTACACCTCTCGAACTCCTTATGAAAAAAATGCAAAGCGACCCACTTGCTAGTAGTCACCTCGTTCAGGAACTCGTCCTGGGTTATGATGCGGTAGGAGCCGTGGCCTTTGGCGAGGTTCTCGGCGCGGTCGATTTGTTTTTGGCGCATGTGGGAGATGCGCTTGGCGCGGAGGGCTTCCATCTCGGGGTCGGCGTCGAGCTGTTAGGGTTAGGGGTTAGGGAGGAGAGGAGAGGAGAGGAGAGGAGAGGAGAGGCGGGTTAGAATTATGAAGGGAAGGCAGTGACAGTGAGGAGAACAGCTACAATCAGCATCGCTACGAGTCCGATCCCTTCATACTCGTAGCCTCACCTCCTCAAGGAGATCATCGTACTCGTCGTCACTGCTCTCATCCTGATCGTTCTGCTGCATATTCTCCCTCTGCGCCTTGATCATCTCCGCCTCCGCCTTCTTGCTCGCGTTCTTCTGCGCCCTAGCCGCGTCCGCCCTCTTCTTCTGCATCTGCTGATGCTTCTGATACGCGTCTCCGGTAGGTCCGTCATCCCCCATATCGTCACCGCCCCTCCCTTCTGAGTATTTCTTTTTTAAGTCATTCATCGCACCTTCCATCCGTTTGTTCACGTTGTCGCTTACGACTTTCTGGTATTCCTTCTCGTCGTCGCCCATGCCTTCGAAGGGGTTGGACATCGGGCCGAGGGGATTCGCTGCGACGAACTTTGCTGCCTTGCCGGCACCTTAAAGGTGGGAAATTATAAGGAATTGACGTATTTTAAGGTGTTAGAAGTGCAGATAGCCGTATATATCTAACTCGTGAGGGCGAGCACATAGCCGTATATGGCCGTGCGGTCGTTATTTGTCGATAAATACTCGATAAAAGTTAAAAAGCGTTATCAACAGCTTCGAAAGCTCATAAAATCAAATTATTGGCAGCCATATACGTTAAAGACGAACCGCAGCGATTAACATTCGCGAGTTTGAACAATAGTAGTATTGGAGGTAAGTACCTGCGCTGTTCTGATTACTCGTCATTCTTGTAGAGAGGGATTTGGCTTGGGAAAATAATTTGCCTTGACTTTTTCCAATTTCGACTTTTCCAATTTCGACAGGGAAGCCCAAGGAAGAAGCTCTACTGGGCAAAACTTACTCCCCTCGCCAACTAACGCAAACTAATACGCATAAAAATAACACCCGTAATTAACAAGTCCAAAACACAGGCTGACCCCCCACCCCCTCTAACGCGCGCCGACAACCCCTCCAATTTCAATATAACTTCATTGACACACTCAGCAGTTGCAAAAAGGTCAGCCCACAACTCCTCCAAAAGCATTGTCACCGAAATAAAGAAACGTGACGCCATTTTTACCGGGGAAGCTTGTTAATAGTTTGCCGAACTTAGAGATCGAATATCGTCCCGTCGGTTATTAAACTGTTCAGTGTCCGGACCGAACGTCAATTCCTCCAAACTGAACATAAACTAAAAAGAAACCCTCCTCCCCCTTCCTCCCCCCTTAAACTTTAAACGCCCTACACTACCTAGAAGATTCCCCAAAAAAAGGATGGACTCCGACTCTTCCGACTCCCTCGAAATGCAGTACCATTCCAACCCCATGCGCACCTCCTCCCTCTCCTCTCCTACTTTAATCTCCTCCCCCCACCTCCGCTCTCTAAGCGACACCAACGCACCTTTATACAACCCTCACAAAGAAGAAGACGACCCTTTCAGGTCGAAGGTCTTCGACGTTCGAGGTGAAGGCTGCATTAAATTTAATGACGTTAGATGTGAAGGGGGGTGGGTCGTGGCGTGCGCTAGTGACGGGAGGGTTTATTATAAGAAAAATGGGGAGGGGAAGAGGTATGAGCCTATTGAGATTGTGACGAAGGAGGAGGGGGGGGGGGAGTACTTTGGGGTCAAGTGTTGTTGCTTTCATCCTAGGATTGAGGGGAGGGTTTATGTGGGGACTTATGAAGGTTTCGGGAATGCGGGGAGGGTTTTAAGCGTTGATTTAGAGAAAGGGGGGATTGTTGAAGGGGGGGGGGGGGGAGTTGAGGCGACGATGCACTCGGAGGCAATTTTCGGGATGGCCGTGAGTGATCCGGAGAGGGCCGTGGAGGTGGAGGAGTGTGGAGGGAATCCGCAGAGGAGGACTTCGTCCGTTAGGTAGGTGAGTTGACGGGCTAAATGTCGCAGGCCCATGGTTAATACGTACTAACTCGTCGTCACGCCAGCTCAGCTCCCAGACCCCTCTGCTCATCTCTGTGTCCTGGGACAAGTCGGCCATCATATATAGATTGAACGCGGAAGGGGGTTGGTCGGAAGGAGACGCATTCAAAAAAGTCGAGCACAACAGAGAAATATTATCGGTGGCGATATCCCCCAATGCCCAAATCTTCTGCCTCGGTGGCGGGAGAGACGTCATGGTGTACCGGATGCCGTGGAATGTGGGCGAGGATGATCTCGCTCAACCATCACACCTGTATGACCTCGAGGGGTACTCAGAGCATGTGAACTGCCTCTGTTTCTCCCGCGCTGCCCCGTTCAAACTGTTCTCTGGGTCGGACGATCACTCGGTGAAAGTGTGGGACTGCAGCTCCAAGACCGACGAGTGCAAAATGGACCTAGACCCGAAGAAGTGGACTCTCATGAAGACTCTCGTCGGCCACCGGGACAAGGTGAAATGCATCGCGGAAAGTCCGTGCGGCAAGTACTTGTGCTCGGGAAGTGGGGATCACGAAATTCACCACACCTCCAACGTCTCGCACCAGCAAAATGCCAGCCAAAATGCCCATCACCACCATAAGCGCCTCCACGAAAAGGACAAAACGTGTAGGATTTGGGACATCGATGCCGGGGTGGAGTTGAGGTCACTGTACGGCCACTCCCAAACTGTGAGGGGTGTCGCGTTCGTCGACAAAATGAAGATCGTCAGCGCTTCGGAGGACGCGACTTGCCGCCAATGGAATATCGCAGTTGAGGAGAAGAAGCGAACGATCCTGGATGGTTTCGAGACCAAGTACGGAGTTCGAGGGTTCGTAATGAGCAAGAACGGTCAAATCATTGTTTCGCAGACGGACGAGACCGTGCAAGTGTGGAACCACACGATCAAGGGAGATGAGAAAAGGATGACTTTGGAGAAAAACGCCCGAAGCGTCGTAAGCGTCGCGGTCACAAAGGACGGGAAGACCGCGGTCACGGCAGGAGAGAATGACAAGAGGATCATTTTCTGGAAGCTAGATCCGAAGTTGGGGACGGATCCCCCAAATTACGGGGATGAACGTCTCTCCGGTGCTTCGTCGACGAGAAACCCACAGGACGTGGACAAGAGAGTGATCAATTGCTTCACGATGCAGCAGGATATTTCCCTGATCGCCTACGCCCCCGACGAAAAATCACTCTTCGTCGCCTTGACGAAGGGCGACGATTCCGGTAGCCTCCTGAAGCTGGTCTCGTTGAAGGGCGAAGTCATACGGTCATATAGAGATCCAGATGTCTTAGACCCTCCGACGATAACGGCGCTTGCAATCTCGGGGACGCATCGCGAGGAGGAGGGCGTTGCAAGCATGCTCATTGCGGGCGCGGAGGACGGCAGCATCCTCGTGTTCGACTTGAACGGAGATGAAGACAAAGTTGCTGACGTTGTCGGCGCCCACAGTGATAAGGTTGGGGGGGTTGCGATCTCTCGAGATGACTCAAAGGTGGTCACAGTGTCTAATGACAGCACTGCTGTGTTGTGGGACATGGCTGTTTTAAAGGATCCTGAGGTAAATCCCAAGAAACCCCTTCACACCTTCGAGGAGCACTCAAGCCCCATTCACTCAGCTGACATTCACCTTTCCGGGAAGTACTTGGTCACGGCTTCTCATGATAAAACGTGGAGGCTGTGGCATCTTGTCAAACCTTATTCTCTGATATACACAAATAACGAGTCGCACGACATGAGCGTGCGGTGTTGTTCCTTCAGCCCCGATGGAAAGTACGTCATCACTGGTTCGAAAGACAAGACCATTAGCATCGAGGAATTTGATAGTCACCTCCACCGCCTCCCTTCGTCAGTCCATAGGTCTTTCTTGGCGGACTGTAAGCTGGAGGATAAAACCCCAGGAGAATACTCCTGGGATAATAGCGACACAAAAATGGCGCTAACCCTCGTGCCGCACTCTTTGCTTGAGCCTCGCTTCGACAAAAAGGAGGGGACCAATTTGATCCACCTCGCTGCGAGCAAGGGACGCAACAATTTCTTGAAAACTGCTCTTCTCGCCTCTCCTGACGACCTAGAGAAGCAAAAGCTCGCCTTTCTCGCCCTGATGCGAGAAGACGAGAACGGCGATACGCCATTGAAGTACGCGGTCAAGGCAGAGAGTGATCCCGTAGTCAAAGTTCTCCTCGACTGTTACAACAAGCTCTTCAAACAGGAGCACGCGCTGCCATTTCACAAGGACAACACTTCGCAAGAAATTCACCCGACAGAGCGATTTCCGTTGGAAGAGTTCAACGATGTGTGCCTGAAGCATCCCTCTCTTGCGCTCAAGTTTGTTTCTGTCCTCTCGCTGGTTACATCGGACGACTTGGCCGTACAAGAAGGCGTCGAGCGTTACAATTTTAGAGGAGCCATTCGACAGATAATTAAGGGCTCAGATACACGTGTGCCGCGTGGATTCTGGAAGCAACGCCTCTTCGAGGGCGAGTCGGGGCCAGATGCCACCTCCACTGGCATCCCCGTGATGGCGAAAATCGTTCCCATCAAAGGGGTAGCAAGCAAGGACTCCAAGTTTCTACAACGACTAGTCGAGGCTGCAAGGAAGAAGAACTTTATTTCGGCGTTCGAAAACGAAGTCATCGAGGCAATAATTAATCACAAGGTGAGAGAGAGACGATGAGAATGTTAATGTAGAGTTTTCTGACTGTTTTTTTAATGCTTACTCGTTCGCTCGCTCCTCGCAGTGGCGCACGTACGTGAGAAAAAAGTTCGATCGCCACATGTATCTGTACCTGGCGCTTGTCGCGGCAATCACGATAGACGCCATCACCTTCAAGAAGTACGTTTACGTGATCGAGGGGACGACCTTCGTAAAATGCTTAGGCTTCTTCCCGATGGTAGTAGTAATCATGCTTTGGCTCTTCTTCACCGAACACGAATGCAGTCAATATCGGAACGCTGAAAGCAAGAGGAAGTACTTCTTCGACCTGTGGAATATTATAGATTGTGCATCTCTCTGCAGCATCTTCCTCACCTATTCGATGAGAGTGGTCGAAATGCGAATCGGGAGAATCACGCAGTTCCATAAGGACCACGCCGAGGAGGATCTGTTCTGGAGCACTCTTCTCCTCTCTTTCGCCGTCGTCGCTACCTACTTGAACATTCTCTATTTTTTGCAGGGCGTACAGAAGAGGAGCGGCCAGCTTGTCCGAGTCATTTTAGGTATCTTTTCGGACATGCAGGTGTTCGTAGGCATTGCGCTGACTTGCCTCGTGGGCTTCTCGGTCGGATTTTACGTCCTCTTCGAAGGGTCGGAGAGGTGAGAAAAAAATTATTTCGATAATTTTTTATATCGAGTCGACACTGTGCTGCCCACACAATCATCCGTCCTCCACCCATGCTAATTGCTTCGCTTGTTGCTTCGCTCGTCGCAGCTTCCAAAATGAAAACATCGTCGCGTCCATATTCACCAGCTACACACTTATGCTCAGTGAGTTTGATTTTTCGGGAGAGTACTTGGGGAAATCGAGTGATATAATTGCCACCTGCATTCTCTTCTTCACCTTCACCTTCGGTATCAACATAGTGATGCTGAACCTGCTCATTGCCATCATGGGCGACACCTTCGATAGAATTCAAGAGAACTCGCAGGCGGAATTTATGTATGCCCGTGCGCAGATTGTGTTGGAGTACGAAGGAAACCTGAGCGAGGAAGAGAAGAACAATCCTGATTGGTTTCCGACGTGGCTACAGGTCCTCGTCCCAACGCTCCAGGAGAGGGAGGGAGACCACGAGAACTGGGTTGGCCGGGTCAGGGAGCTGAAAAACACCATGAAAAACGAGATCGGCGACTTGACGAACAAGCTGAATGAGTCGGAAAAGCGACGCAGAGTGGAGCAGGAGGAGCGAAAGAAGCAAACCGTAAAAATGGAGGGAAAGCTAGAGGAGACCAACGAGAAGATCGAGGAATTGCTGACCCTCGTTAGGAGCCTGAAGAAGGTAAACCCCCGAAAAATTTAAAAATTTGTTGTTTTCAGTATATAACTCCGCTTTACGTATCTACGTCTACCTCGACATAACGATACATACATTGGCGGAAATTGTGGCGGTGAAGGCGAGACCCAGTACGAAAAAATTGCGAGCGCCCTTGATTTCGTTGAAGAGCACGATTCCACAGATGGCGGCGACCAGGCCAGGGCCAGAGGTAATGATGGGAAAGGAGGTGGCGAAGCCGAGAGCGCCGTTCGCGACGAACCAGCAGACCTGAGCGACCGCCCACATCATTCCGCTTATGACAGCCGGGAATCTAAGAGCCGGAAGCTTGTAGCTGTTGCTGTAACCTCCGCAGTAGATGAGGTAGAGCAAGTAATAGACCACGCTGCCGGCGAAGATTCCGACCAAGTGGCTGAACACGTAGTCGAGCGGGTTAGGGTCCAAGGACCTGGCCATGTCGTCGTCATCCGGGTACTTTTCGTCGTTGTCCCTCTTGATCTCGTCCATGAGGTACTGGGCGGGGTCAAAGTTGCAGCCAAAGAGAGCTCCCATGACGAGCGCCATCACGATTCCGGCAACGCGCTTCTGGCCGGGACCCAACTTGTCAATGAAGGTCTTGCCGCCGGAGGAGGCCTTCGTGGCGCCGAGGGAGGCGCCCTCGATGTCATCCTCGTCCCCGACCGACTCCAGCAACGGCTTACCCAAACTAATAGTTCCGACGGGATCGGGAATTCCCGAATCCGCCTGCTCCTCCTCCTCCTTCGTCGGCTCGATCAAGATGTAGAGCCCGAGGGCCAACAGCGCGATCCCCACCCCGATGTAATTGAGCTGCGCGTCCTTGATGGGGTCCGCGATAAGTCCGAAGAGGCCGAACTTGCCGCTTGCCCACCCCATGATCATGTTCGTCGCTCCCCACACGAGGAGGCCGATGCTCATTCCCACCGACTGGATGGTCACCACGCTCATGATATTTCCCGTGCACCAAAGGAACCCGCCCCACATTGCGAAAGGCTGAAACTCAGGCCAGCCCCGGTAGATCTGCGCAGCGGCAGCGCAGCGACGAGAGGTTAGGGTTTAGACTAGATTTTACCTTGCTTACTACTACTACTCCGTTAATGTTCAGCCGCTCTTACCTGCACAGGAAAACTGATTATCAGGATGCCCACGCACATCCACAGCTGGAAGAACATCCCGTCGCCCGCGTCGAACTTCTTGACGGGGATGAAGTTCGTCCCGAAGAAGAGGACGGCCACGGCCGCGCAGATGTATCCGAGGCTAAGCGCGGCAAGGTGGTTTAATGGAAGGGGGGACAGTAGTGGAGAGGAGGAAGGAGAATTTCATTGGGGGGTTTGATGGGAGGGTAAAGAAAGAAAGGATTCGGGGAGAGGCGAAGACGAAGGGTTAGAGGGGAGGTCGGGGGGTGATATTTTGAGCGGCAGCTGTTGTTTTTGATGGTTACTTACGTCTCGGATGCCATCTCTTCTTGGCTTTGAAAGATAATATCGCCTGGTTTGGGCTTGGGGAAATGAAAAAGGGTCCTGGAAAGGAATCCCTGGTGAATTATCGACCTTTGCAGCCTCTGTGTCTTTATTGTGTCTTTATTTCATATTTAATTTTTTACGAGCGGACTACCTTCACTGAATCCTCTACTGCAGCAATACCAATTCAGTCTGCTCGACCTCTCCTTCTCACATAACACTCTCTTTGTTTTTACTGACGAAAAGACAAACTGACCCTGACCAGCTCTCCCCTACCATGTCCTACGCTGAATCCGTCCGCGCTTCCCCGTCCACCCCGCCCAATCGGAACAAGCCGAACTCGCCGTACTTGTCCCCTGCTACGAAGAAGTACGTCGCTACGCCCAATCTTAATAAGCAAGGGACGGCGATGAAGCAACAGGAGCAGGTGTGTATGCGTTTGTTGTGTGTGCATATGTGATTTATGATGGGTTATTGCCATTGCTAACCTGCTCTCACCTCTCTTCGCCCCCTTTCAGCAAAACTTCGAGCTGAAAATGCGAATATTCTACTTGGAGGAGAAGCTGGCCAAGGTGGAGGACGGGTCGCATGCTCACCCCCCCTCCCAGGACGCCCAGGCTCTCCTGCACACGTACGAGTCCACCATCGAGAGGCTCACGGAGCAGGTGAAGACGTTGAACGGAGAGAAGATCAGCCTGTCGTCACGAGTTGCGGAAATGTCGTCCGACTTGAACATGTCCAAGAATAGGTTGGACCAGAGCAAGGTGAGAGAGAACTATTGGTTTTGAAACATGTTTTGTCCGTAATTCGACTGCGCGACGGAGCTTCGAAAGTGGCTGTGCAATTCTAACTCGTCGACGCCAATATTAATGTGATTCGCCTCGCTCGCTCGCAGTCGAATGACAGCACATTGCATCAACAGCTAAGCGCCGCGCTTGAGGCCAATGACCTTTTGAATAGGGAGGTTGGCGACTTGAAGAAGAAGGTCGAGCGAGGGGAGGTGGAGGCCGAGATTGGAGAGCAGACCGCGGAGCTACTGAACAACTACAGGAGTCACAATGAGAAGCTCACGGTGGAGAACGGAAGGACCGCGAAGGAACTCGCGAGCTTGCGCGAGATGAAGGAGATGCTCGGAAACACCGTGCTGGAGCTGAGGGAAGAGCTGACGCGGGTCGCCAACAGCGCCCCGGAGAACACCGGCTCCGAGATCAGCGCGGCTCTGAAGCAGCAGCTGGACACATACCAGGAGAAGGCGGAGGTGAGAGGCTGCGAGGAGCGAGGAGCGAAGCGACGAGCTGAGAAGGCACTTTTTTCTTGATGACAGCGTACATCGCCGATAATTCAGTGTGGTACGCCGTTGCTTCTACTTCTTCGCCGCTTCTAACGTAACCTCGTGATTGCCCCTTCCTTCGCAACAGTTGGACGCTCAGACCATCGAAGAGTGCGTGCAGAAGATCAGCGAGCTGAGCGAGGAGAGCCGAGGGCAGAAGGAGGATATCGTGAGGCTCAAGGAGAAGGAGAAGGAGCTGCAGGTCCTGGCGCAGCATAAGGAGAGGGAGATCATGACGCTTAGCCAGGCCGGGGGCGGCAAGGTTGGCCCGGAGAACATCAGGAGCATGCTCGAGGCGCAGGGCAGCATGGCCGGGGAGCTGGCGAGGAAGGAGCTGGAGGTCGAGGAGATGCGGCGAATGCTGGAGGACAGCGTTAGTAGGATGACGCAGGCAGAGGACAACGCGTCCCAAATTGCCGAGCAGATGGTGCTGATCAAGACGACCAGCGAGGAGGTGGCTTTGTTGGAGGCCGAAGAGATTGCGAGGCTGGAGGGCGAATTGAACGGCATGAGGGAGCAGATGCTAGCTGCTAAGCAAGAGACCTTGGACGAGAAGAGTGAGTTCGAGAAGCGGTATCAGAGCTTCGTCAGCGAAGGCGACGAAATGAAGGGTGAGATCTTGAAGCTGAAGCGGCAACTGAACTCCAGCGAGGAGAAGTTCGCCGGCGCTACGCAGGAGCTCCAGGCAATGCACGGCCGGTCCCAGGCCTTGAGTAACACGCTTCACTCGGTTCAAGTGTCGCACAAAAATTTCAATCCTTGGGCGAGCTCCGGATTCTTCTCAGGCTACGGGGGAGGAGGGGGGGGGGAGGTTGGGGAGAGTGCAGGGGTGCAGACGCAGAATACTGCGGGGGGGGCGTTTTTGCCCGTGCCGCCTCCTCAGAACGTGGAGACTCCAAGGAGCGGCTTTACCGATGCATCGTTCGCAGGCGGCACGGACATGACGGCGACGGGGACGGGGACGGGTGCAGCATCGACAACAGCGACTGGCGGCAAGGGAGAATTCAGCACCGAGCTTGAGATGCTTTATATCCAGCGCGAAAAGGAGCTTCTCGCCAAGCTCGCGAATGCCATGACGCAGATTAGAACGGAGGACAACGGAGATAGAGGGGACAAGGGGGGGAAGGGAGCAGCGGTCCCGACGAAGAGGAGGAAACTAGGGAAACAGCCCATGACCATCACTGTTGACCAGAATGAATGGGAGGAGGGAGGAGGGGGGTCGATCTCGCCACCCAACGTGCCACTGTCGCCAAAGAGGGGGGCCGGCAAGCCAGGCCTACACCAGCCAACGGCGTCCTCCCGGTCCAAGAACTTGCTGCAGATTGAAAAGATGAAAAGGATGCAGCTCGCAGGGAAGGCGGTGGTCAGATTGAAGAAGGGCGCTGGAACTGGCGGTGGCGGTGGCAACAGATTCAGAGGTGGGGCTGGGAGGAGTGGTGGGGGAGGGAGAGGGGGAGGGGGGGGGGTTGGAGATGACGCCAAGGAACAGGAGAGAGAGCTCACCCAGCCATTCAGGTGAGAGGATTTGGGGGATTATGATTATGGATTTGAGGGATTATGAAGTGTACGGAGATATGAACATACAAGATGACTTTGCGAAGAGATTTGTTGCCAACCAAATTTCACTCACACCGACGACACTGTGCCACAGATTTGAAGCCAATATGACACCACTCCCTTTTGACAAGCAACTGAGAAGAGATGACACATACGAGAGGACCAGGCCAAGGGAAGAGCAGCTGAAGAAGAGTAAACAGGAGGCGGTCGACAGGAGCGCAATGACCATGGGAGAAATAGCAAATAGTGAAGAGTTCACACCAGCTGCGCAGACCATGTCGCAGTGGTCAGAGTCGGCGAGACAAGTGAAGACTCCTTTGGATGAATTGAGAGAGAGACTGTACGGAAGAGGACAGCATTAATATTAATAGAACAAACAAGAGCCTTTTATTAGACGCTGTGTTTCAAGAAAAGAAATTAGCCTTTTTGTTCGTGAGGGGGTTGCATTGCCAAGTAAATGCAGTGCAAATTCAATCCCAACCGTGACGAGACCAGACCTGACGGAGAGCGACGAGCAGGCTGGCGGCTATGGAAGCCTTAGATATTGGATTAGAATACACTTATGAGTAGTGCGTGTTGTATTGAATTATTTAGTGTGGATAAGTGTTGGATTTTGAAGCTGTTAGGGTTAAAGGTGTGCTTTCTTTTCTTTTTCTTTAATGTTGAACTTGATTGACGAGTTAAAAAAGGAGTTAACAAGAGGCTCCGGGGTTTTTAAAGGAAGTAGGTTGTAGGGTGAGGTGAAACCTGCTTTTGTTTCAAATCTCGAACGACAAGATAAGTGAAGTGGACGCGCTAAACGCAAGGAAAACGAAAAAAAACGCACCAGAAAACGAGCAGAAATTTTATCTCACTACAGAGTTATTTTTATGTCAATTTTGTTCATATTATTCAGCTTGGGACCTCTCAACGAACTTTTACTATATTAAAATTTTCAAGAAAAGTCCATATTGGCCAATTTTTGCAATGGAAATTCATGATAAAAAGTTTTAAAGGCAATTTAAGCTCTATATTTGCAATACTGAGAATATTTGATTAGCTATGAGAACACACTTAGGCAAAATTGGAACTTATTCTGATCACTTTTTGGAACGATTTGAAAGCATTTTTTGTATCTATAATTATCAAATTATTGCTCTTAGAGGTCTTAAAGAGAAGAATATGAGCAAAACATACCGAGAAATTGTTCGGAAAAGCGCCAAAATCACCACAGCAATACACTAAATAATCGCTTTCATAACGTATTTTTCGTATTTACTGTGTGCGTTTAAGCTTAATTTTTATCAATTAAAGTCAGAGAAGGCTTTATTTTTGATTCCTCCATTGTGGCCAGTGCAGCCAGTAGTCCGGAAGTAGGCCTTTGTGACATTTCGAGAATTCTCGTCTCCTGTGTGTAATTTAGCCCATAACTGCTACATTGCGATGTCAAAAACTTCGTCAACCTTCGACCGAAAAGTCTCCGACCTCCCCGATCAGTTCCAGGCGCAAGCGAGCGCTGCTGAAAAGTCGGCAAGGACTTTGGAGCAGGCTGCGCTGCTCAAGGCGAAAAATGATGAGCAGGGGCCTAGCTGGGCGGTGCCTACGCCCTTGCTTACTGTCGCCGCCGGGCTGGCCTGGCTCGCCGTCGGAGCCGCACGGCTTCTCCTGGATCACCCGAGAGGAGAGGAAGTTATCTCAAGAGAGTTTGGAAACAGGAGGCAGAAGCTCAGCTTGGGCAGCGTTTTGACAACGTTTCCTGGGAGCTTGCGGAATAGCCGCATGCAAAGCCTCTATTTTTCACGATTGAGCACGAGCGTCATAGGGTCGCCGCACCCGCTGTTCACGCTGACGTTCTTGCTGCTTCTCTGCGTTGTCCGCGGTGCTGGAGAGACCGAGAGCGGCGGCGCTGGAAGCGTTGTCGGGCTAAGGGGGGTTGAGAGGAAGGCCTTGGAAGGTGTCGCGGGGATCGTCGTGAGCGGAATGTGCGCTGTTCAGAGCGGTTATAATGGCGTTTACGAGCCCATTGCCCTCACTGCGTCGGGGAAGCCTTGGTACAGGAACGAGAACGGGAGGGCTCTGTACTGGGACCCTGATTGTAACGGTGGAGAAAGTGGTAATGTGGTAATGAGGTGGATATTCAACGAAGACGAGCCCTCGGTTATTGCCGAAAGTAACCTCGACGGTGAGTGGAGAGAGGTGGAGGGAAGAAATGTTGAGGGGGCCGAATGAGGTCCTGTGCGCGCAAATTTTATTATCCTCTAATTCATCCTCGCCTCTCACTTGGTCGCAATAGGCGATGGCTGCACCTATGAAGGCCGTATCAACTCTTTCTCCGACAGACCGCCCTCCGGTTCGAACGATTGGAGGATAATTTGCGGCGGCAGCTGGACTTCCGTGTCCATCACAATTGTCGATGTAGCTGCATGCCCTGTTGGGCAAGGGCCACAACTGTCCGGTGACGGCTGTGACATCTGCCCCGAGGGCAAGTACTGCGACTCCCTCTCCCCCACCTTTTGCTCACGTTGCCCTGCCGGCCGATACAACCCCTCCTTGGGGTCCGAATCGGCTGAAATGTGTATTCCGTGTGCAGCAGGAGAGGGCAACTCTGAAGGATCAGCTTCCTGCACGCCTTGTCAGCCAGGAACATTCAGCGCTGAAAGCGGAGAGGACTGCTCCCAGTGCCCTGCTGGCAAATATAGCGACAACGCTGGCACCGTCAGCTGCATCTTTTGCGGCGCTGGAAAGGGAAGCGCCCAAGGTTCCTATGCTTGTACTTCCTGCATCGGCGGTTTTAGCAGCGGCGACGGAGACTGCGTCCTTTGTGAAGTCGGCGACTACAGCGACACGCTAGGGTCCATCTCTGTCGGTACCTGCCAGGCGTGCGGAAGTGGAATGTCCAGTGCTCCTGGCGCAACCTCGTCTTCGTCGTGCTACTCGGTCGCCACTGGCCAATCTTCCTTCTACAACTTGATTAGCCAGAATGGCAACAACAAGATGGCGCCTGGAGGGAAGGTCATCGTCTCCGTCGGCACATTCAAGTGCGGAACGTGCCATAGTCAAGACAGAATGTACTACCTTTCCAATATGTACGGCTCTATTGCATGTGAAGCTGTCGACGAGGGAGGCTGCGTTCAAGACGGCGAGAGCGAATCCGGACGCGTGATGGTGGTGCAAGGGACGTCGGGTCAAACGCTTATGATACGCGGCCTTACATTCCACAGAGGAAGTTACAGTGTGGGAGGTGGACTCCTTACTCTTGGCGATGCCATTGTGACGCTCATTAATTGTGCATTCACCCAGAACTCAGCCACAAACAGTGAACTTGGAGGCGCCGGAATCGACGCCGCCACTGGGTCTGTTAACCTCTACACAACCAGGTTTGAGTCAAATTTAGCGACTAGTGGGAACTTCATCGACATGATGGTCGAAAATGGAGTTATCACCATCTTTCCTACGTGTGCTGATGGCAGCGGTGGATCTCCCAACGAACGTGAGTATCTGCAATGTTACTCATCTCCCCTCTCCCCCCACACCCTCTCACCCTCCCGTTTCCCATCTTCACAACTATCCTGCAGAGTCCGACCTCGACACGGGCATTAGGCCAGGTTTCTCTGGGACGTTTGCTGGTACATACCTCAAGTCATACACGAAGGGCACTTGCAGTGTTTGCCCGGCTGGGACAGCCCCGAGCGAGAATGGACTCTCTTGCGACGCTTGCCCCACGGGGAAATATAGTGACGAACCCGGGTCCTTGACATGCTCTGCCTGCCCGGCAGGTACTTTCGACTCGGCCATAGGTGCCTCGACGTATTGCACTACATGCCCGGCTGGAAAGTTCAGCGAGGACCAGGGAGAGAGCACCTGTGAGGAGTGCGATGCGGGCAAGGTAAGCAACGAGGAGAATCCCAACCTCAGCAGCATCTCACGGACACTAACCCGTCTCTTTTTTCTCCTTTCACAGTATCGCTCCGAGCCAGGTGCCTCCCGTCGGTCTGACTGCCTGAGCTGCGAGGCGGGGAAATACAATTCGTCCTCTGGCGCAACCTCATGCACGACCTGCGGAACAGGCAAGTACTCCTCTGAGATGTCATCGACGTGCACCGATTGTCCTGCCGGGAAAGCCTCCGCCGACGAAGGTGCCTCCTCATGTGTCGACTGTACCCCAGGGAAGTACACGAACTCCCCAGCACAAGAAGTCTGCGTTGACTGCGAGGGAGGTAAAATCGCTGAAGATACCGCCTCGATCACCTGCGCCTCCTGCCCCGGAGGGAAGATCGGAAACGAGGACCGCCTGACGTGCGATATGTGCCCTAACGGCAAGTACTCCAACCCCGCCAGCGTCACTTGTGCCGACTGCGACCACACGGAAGGTTACGTGAGGAGAGAAAATGTGAGGACGAGGAGCAAAACGACGAGTTGAGAGAGGACGCTTTTGCTTAAGATCAATGTCGCTACTAATACCTTTGAATGTAATTTTGCTGCTGCCAACTTCTCTGTCATTTCTAACGTCATAAACGCCCTTCCCTTTCGACCCCCTTCGCTCATCGCAGCCTCGCGGGAGCTGACGGCGCGACAATTTGCGAGTTTTGTGGGGCCGGCTTCCGCGCCAACAAGGACACACACCAGGTGAGGAGTAGCAAAGCGACGAGCTGAGAAGGCGCATTATGGGCGTATTCGACGATCGTTGCTGCCAGCCTTAGTATTATTTCTAACACCGTCAATTGACCCCCATTTGCCACTTGCTCCGATCGTCGCGCAGTGCGAGGAGTGCGATTTCGACACGTACTCGGTCGGCGGATCGGACTCATGCCTTATCTGCCCTGCTGGCACCGACAACAAAGGATCGAGCAGCTGCTCACCTTGCCCCCCCGGCACCATAACATTAGGAAATACTTGCCAACCTTGCGCCAAGGGAGAGTATGCCGACTTCGGAGACACCTCCTGCTCTGCATGTTCAGGGCAAGGAGAGTACTCTGACGTGGAGGGCTCGGCAGTCTGCAAGATCGCCACGGTCGGAATGAAGCCTAATCTGAATAGGGACGGGGTCACCCAATGCGACCTCGGCTCTGCCTCCTTTGGCGCTCAGGACGAGTGCACCCCATGCAATGGCGACGGCCAGTACGCAGATGAGCTCGGCCTGTCGGCGTGCAAGTTGGCTCCAGCCGGCTACAAGCCCACCAGCAACCGAGAGAGCATCGAGAAGTGTCCAAAAAACACCTTCAGCATCGGAGCGAGCGACGACTGCACCAATTGTGTCGAAGGAGGACACTCTAGGCCGGGTTCCTCGGCCTGCGAGAAGTGCTCGACAGGAAAGTATTATGACGAGGTCGCGAACGCATGTGAGCTTTGTCCGAAAAATACCTTCACGATCTCCGGCGCCACTGACATCTCTGGTTGCGCCCTGTGCGAGGACGGAGGCCACTCCCAGCCGGGGAGCGGATACTGCGAAAAGTGCTCAACTGGAAAGTACTACAACGAGCCTGACAACACGTGCAAGGACTGCCCAAAGAACACAGCTTCAATATCAGGCGCTGCTGACATCTCCGGTTGCGGCGATTGCCAGGTTGCAGTTGGCGAGTACGCCGCTCCCGGCTCCGGCTACTGCTCCAGCTGCTCTTCCGGCAAGTACTTTGACGAGCCCCAGAATGTGTGCATCTCCTGCCCTAGCGGAATGTTCACCGCAACGGGAGCAATCGGCATATGGCAGTGTGCCACTTGCCAAGTCGGTTTTTACAGGTGAGAGAGTGCGAGAAGCGAGAAAAATGGCGTTTTCTTACGCGATATCTGTTCGTCTTTGATGATTTGTAAATGATGCTGCTTCGCGCTCCTAATGTTGCCAGTCGCTGTCGCTTTCTTGTCGCTAACGCCGTTCTAATATTAAATGACACCAACTTCTTTGTGACTCGCTTCGCAGTTCCTCACCTGGATCTTCGACTTGCTTCACCTGCAATCCAGGGAAGTACACGAATGCGGAGCAGACTGAGTGCCTATCCTGCCCCGCCGGCAAGGTTGCAGGCGTCGCGTCCTCTTCCTGCTCGGTCTGCGAGGAGGGCAAATACGCAAGCGGAGAGGCAAACTCAGAGTGCCTCGCGTGCCGAGCTGGCAAGTACGCCAATGCTGACAAGACCAACTGCATAAGTTGCCCTGCTGGAAAATTTTCTGGCATCGCCTCTTCGGAGTGCGCCGTATGTGAGACGGGGAAGTACGCGGAAGGAGAGGGAAACGTCGAATGCAGGTTCTGCGACGATTGGGATGTCATTAAGGGCTCGGTGACTTTGAGCAACGGGACCAAGTCTTCAGAAGGCTGCATCTGCCCCGCGGGGGAATTTCGAGACGACGCAACGTATTCGTGCGAGAAGGTCGTTGAAGGTGTCAAAATGTACGTCGCCGGCATGAACGTCACGACATTGGACCTCGAGCCTGGCTACTGGAGGACTAAATCGTCGAGCCGCGTCGTAACCAAGTGCATGTCGACAGAGCATTGCTTGGGCGGAAGCAATGCCAGTAAGCAGTGCAAGACAGGGCACCAAGGACCGCTCTGCGGCGTATGCTCACCAGGGTACGCCAGCGTTGGTTCCGGCTCGAGTCTGAAGTGCGTGACCTGCTCAGGCGGCGACGCAAAGCAGACAATCTCGGTGTATTCTGTTTTGCTCTTTCTGTGCCTCGTCGCCTGCATTGCCATGTCAAAATTCGCGTCTGAAAAGAGCGAGGAGAGGAAAGAGCTCAAAAGGGCAGGTAGCTCAAGAGAGGCTCTGGACAAGGTCGACAAGGTCGCGGAGAAGATAGAAAACTTTCAGCCCTACGCCAAGATCTTGACGAGCTACTTGCAAATCGTCACCGGTCTTGGGTTCGCCTTGGACCTCGCTTTCCCACCGCTGATAACCAACCTCTTCGACTTCTTCGGCTTCATCTTCAACTTGGACTTCCTGAGCTTGATGCCGGTCGGGTGTCTTTCGACGTACAACTATCACCGAAGATTGGTGGTAACGACCGCTGGTCCCTTGCTTCTCAGCATTTTAATGATGATATGGTACAAGGCGCTGATAAAGGCGAGGAAGCATAAGGTGAGAATTTGCAAGAAGCAGTAGGAGCCAAGCGACAATTAGAAGACTAACAGGAGGTACACACTTGGATATATTTTGCACTACGGCTACTCTATCGCTCCTCTGCTGTTGCTTACACCGTCGTAATCCACATCATGACCACCCCTTCCTTTACGACTCGTAGGCTGCAAATGCTCTGTTTGGCTGGTTCCTTTTCCTTTCGTTTCTCGTTTTACCGAGCGTGAGTACCATGATTTTCTACAACTTTGCGTGCAAGGACTTTGACGGCGACTACGGCAGCTACTTGAAGGTTGACCTGAGTATAGACTGCAACTCTGCGGAGCACAAGCTCTTCAGTGTGTATGCATTCTTCACCATCCTTGTCTACCCCTTAGGCATTCCTGCAATGTACATGGCACTGCTGTACCGTAAGAGGAACTTAGTGAACCCAGGAGCCGATAGAAAAATCTCAACTGAAGCTGCACTCGAGGAGAGGGAGATAAATGAGGAAAAATTCGCCAACTTGCTCTCCATTGGCTTCTTGTATTCGAGCTATGAGCCGACGTACTACTACTTCGGTGAGTTTAGGTGGAATGAGGGGGCATTAGCAGGGAGGCCCGGTGTCTCAAAACTAACTGTTACACTCGCATGTGAACAGAGCTCATTGAGACAGCACGGAAGCTCCTCCTCACGGGGGCGTTGGTCTTATTTGGTCCAGGTGAGAACCAAGACAGCTTCTTTGCTCTGCCTTTATATAATTTTTAACGCCGTCGTTACAACCTTACCCGTTCTTGACACTACCCTACCCATAAATCTCTCCTCTTCTCTTCCTTTGTTGTAGGAACTTACACTCAAATAGTCATCGCCATGGTAATTTGCGTCGCCATGATAAAGATACTCAACATCTCAAAGCCTTACCATAAGAAGCACCACAACATATTCCACGAGATCATGCAGTGGCAGATCTTTTTCGTGCTTCTCGCCGCCATGATGATCAAATTCGAGGAATTAAACCCCACAGGCGATAGCGGCGGTATTCCAAAGTCACCTGGCTTCGACACCATGCTAGTGTGCATGCAAGGTATTGGCCCTGTACTGATGGTCATTATCGTGATGATTAGCCTAAAGGATAAGGGAAAAAAAGCTCTAGAGAAGCGGCGCCAGAAAAGGCAAATGCAACAAAACGAGAAAGAGCTGACAAGTGTTGGCATCAGGCGAGAAGGATCTGGGTTTGTCGCTGAAAACCCAATGGTCGAGATGAGTTCAAAGTCATTCTTTGCAAGTGACATTGACGAGGCGCAAGAGAAAGCACGTATGGCTAACCTGCCGAGAAATACACCAGCCGCACAAAACAAGGCCGAAAAAGGTCTCCCAAACAGTAGCTTCAACACCTTTAAGAACCCTAACTTGGTAATCAGAGGCAAGGGCGGATCAAAAAAGAACAAGAAGAACATCGAAAAAGAGGCTCCGAAGCGGAAGAGTATGTTCTCGATTCCCAAAGAACACTTGGAAGACGCTCCAATAGGCCCGCCAAAGATTCCTTCTCCAATCCAATCGGACTCAGACGACGATGACGATGATGTAGGCCCTCCGCCGTTTCCTCCTCCAGCGGCTGAGGCGTCTCTGCCTCCGCCAAAACCGGTGTGCCAGTGGACGGAGGAATGGGACGCCGAGTTCGGAGCGATCTATTACTTGAACATCGACGGGTATACAAGCACGTGGGATATGCCGGATGATTTCTGGAGAGAAGAAAAGCGATGAGGGTGGGTGGGGGGGGGGGAGAATGGGTGGGAGAAAGGGGGGGAAGGGATGGGAGAAAGGGAGGAGAGAAGGGAGAGAGGAAAAAAAACGGAAGGACAGAAGGGAGAGTGGAGAAGAAAGCAAGAAGGGAGGGGGGGAGGGTGTGGAGAAGAAAGCAAGGAGGGAAGGGGAGAGGGGGAAGAGATGGGCGTAAGTTAAGTTGGGCTAAGAAGGGTGGGAAAGGAGATAAAATTTGTAAACTAAAATTTGGGGTTACAGTACTACGGCGGCTATAAGCAATTGAATTGCTTATGATGTACATCAAAAAAAGTAGCAAAAAACCTTCGTTCCCTTGCCCCGCCGTCAGATCTGTCCACGACTAGCACACTTACACCGTGTGGGCAAGCTGAAGCAGTATGTGTCTGTGTCGATGAGGATGGCAATGACAAGGTCGGACTGCGTAGCTGAGCTCCTGCTGTTGAACCGCCTTTGCTTGGAGCAGTCGACGGAAAGGACAACCCCAGCACGGGAGACAATAACAACAGCCGCTCCCACATGCCCCCCCCCCTTCTATGTGCGCATTCTTTCTCAGCCAGTTCTTTCGCCGAGACATGCCCGTCCCCCCCACCTCCAAGTGAAGCATCAGTCCAGAGTGCTTCGGGGACGAAGTCGGGATAAGTTACGATGTTAAAATTCTCGTGACGTGGACGTTTTCTTTCGCATTCAAGTAGCATCGGGTCTTAGCGTCTCATGTTACACCGGAAGGGGCCGTTCCCAAAAACATTGCCCCACGTTTGGTTGAGAGATTGGCAGTCGTTCCCCAGGATGAAAATGTACCTGATAAATCCAAATTGATATTTTGCTGGAGCTTCACCAATTGTACGGCAAAGGTACGTGTGCGGGACGTTTCTAGGGCGTATGCAGTGTATAAATGTCCTACTTTGGCATAACACACACTATGAGCGCCGGGAAGGGCAGGGCAGGACTATGGCTTCCGTCCCCTCCTCATCCGCCCTTCTCTTGTTTTAAGGGGTTGGTGGGGATTTTATTTTCGATGCTTTGGAATTTCACGGAACTGAAAGCTGGGTCACTACGTGGGGTTCCTTTCAGGCGGGCCTTAAGTTGCGAATAGTGGTCAGGGAAGGGATTAAAGAGGATTTCTTGTTCTTCACTCCTCTCCAAAAGGCCAAGTTTTTATTTTCTCCTTTTCGGACCAGTTGCCCATTGGATTGTGAAATCGCGTCCTTTGCGTGCACAATTATTCGAAGATGGACCGATGACTCATCAGATTATTGATTGTCTAACCCAACCCTTTCCCCCGCACCGTCTCTCCTTCCACCCAACTAAATATCTAATCGACCTTCACCTCTTTCTTCTCTACCCGTCCAAAATCTTCCTACCCTACTTTCATGCGAAGTTTTAGCGCATAAGCATTTGGGGTTATGGTTTAGGGTTAGGGTTATGGTTATGGTTATGGTTATGGTTATGGTTATGGTTATGGTTATGGTTATGGTTAGGGTTAGGGTTAGGGTTAGGGTTAGGGTTAGGGTTAGGG